>JARSSU010022083.1:0-12435 GCA_029619165.1 Eurosta solidaginis
ACTTTTAAAAGAAGGTAATTTAAAAATTTTGCAAGCTGTAATTTGGCAGCTGAGTATGTTATGTTCGGTTACACGCTAACTTAGCCTTCCTTACTTGTTCTTCATTTTGCTGGTACTGGTAGTGATACAAACGGGTATGTACAATTGACTTATACCGTGAATTACGAGCACTGTGGAAAATAAGCAGTCATTTTTTAAACAATTAGTGCCTTTTTTATACAATTAAAACACATGTTTCATTTGTTGCGCTACTTTAAAAATGAATATTGCCCAGTGTTTTTGAGCCGTGTATGTCAAAATTTTCATTTGCACAAATTTCGTCGTTTTATATTTGCGCATGGCTTTTGTGTCATGTATGGGCCGTCTTAGTGGTGAGGGCGTAGTACATTTCACTTGCGCTATTGAGTGAAACGACTTTTGTGTGTCAGGCACGAGTTTGGTGTTATTGGCGCTACTGGCAATGATGACACTGAGCTGATGACGGTAGCGCTGGTAGTTCAGCTTTTGAACCAGAGAAAGAATTGATGACCCGTGTAAATTACTATGAAAATAAAAAAATAAATGTAAGGCGCGATAACCTCCGAAGAGATCTAAGGCCGAGCTTCTCTTCCAATTTGCGTCGTGCTCCTCTTGATTTTTCCCTACAAATTGGCCGGACGGGACCTACATGTTTTATGCCGACTCCGAACGGCATCTGCAAGGCAGATGAGTTTTCACTGAGAGCTTTTCATGGCAGAAATACAATCGGAGCGCTTGCCAGACACTGCCGAGGGGCGACCCCGCTTAGAAAAATTTTCTTCTAATTGAAAAATCTTATTTCTAAAATTTTGATGTTGCTTTGCCCGGGAGTTGAACCCAGGGCATACGGTGTGATAGGCGGAGCACGCTACCATCACACCACGGTGGCCGCCATTGGTTGTGTATTTGAACCAAATAAATGCTGCGGACATAACAACCGGAGTCATTTTTGAGTTGTATATTTTAGATTTAATGCACAATTAATATGGGTATGTTTGAGCAGCCAAATAATAACAGTAGTATTGCTAAAGTGCTGCTTAGTTGATGGAACGCCGCTAACTTCCTAGCGATGATCAATAGATTTTCAATATTTCGTTCAACGAATGCGCGTAATTGCCACATCTGCTCAAATTTTCCAAGATTTTCCATTCTTGATTTAACTTAAGCTGTTATGCCAATATTTTTCAGCCAGCTTTTTTCAAATAGGTAATTTTTCCAAAAGCAAAATAAATTACAGAAAAGATTACAGAGTTAAACAGCCTTAAAAATGCAGCTATGTTGGCTATACACAGAAATACAGCAGAGGGTTGTGTCTCCGCTGTTCGCAAGCGTGAGATTCACCACGTGTGACACGCGTGATTCACCACGTCTAAATCTCAAAATCCACGGTTAGGTACCGGCGGGTTTGTATGGGACTTAGGCTATTATGCCAAAGTAAACACAAATCTTTACCGATAACTGTGTTATCGATTAATTTATCGAATTCTCACAAAGTAATATGGCATTGTAATCGGAGTTATACATGTGTGCAAAATTTCAGCTCAATCGGACACCGGGAAGTGTATCAAATTTAGCTTGCAAGATTCCATTACATACAACAGCCAAGTGAAGGTAAATAAAAGCTTATAAAATACCTTCTTCCACCACTTATCCGATTTCATATCGTATTCGTAAAGTCCAGACATTTGATCAGCTAAATCGAGCCCTCCCATAATCTCCCGATAAAATTTTATTTGATTTGGACATGGTACTTCAATTTTTTCGCCTCTTTCAAGGTTTTTGTCACAGTCGCTACAGTAACTACGTGACAATTGCTCAGTACCAATACTTCTTTAGTGTCTTGCCGTTTTGGGCACAACAGTCCAGTTGATGTGCACTTGAACTCCGTTTCACGTCTCTTCAGTTTTTTTCCAGATAACTTAGGTATATCTTTTCTAGTATGTTCTCTGCTATTGTGTAATTTCGAGGTTCATAAACATATTTTTCCGTACGAAATTCTCATCAGGAGTATTCCATATAATATTAGTGTTTGATGCGATGGGTTTTGAAGCAATTTTATCTCTTGATTCTTCGTTATCACTGTTAGAACTCGATACACCCATTGGTGTGACTTCTCCCCCAGCAGCCACATTCTCCTCGTTTGCGGACTCTTCGTTACCACTGGAACTAGTGCAATCACTTGGTATGAAATTGTGGGAGCTCCCTCTTGAAATGTCCTCATAGTCACTAGCACTATCAGTTTCATCTTCTAGAATTTTTCGGATATCTTCAGGGTACATTTTCTGGCGGAATAATAAATTTTAGTACTTACCGCCGGGCGACTGGTACATATAGGTAACATATGTTAAAAAAAGCGTAAAAATATATGTTTTTAATAAACACTTACGTTTGAAATTGTGAACACTTTTAAAACATATATCTTTATTTATTTTAAATCTTTTTGGCGCTTTTAA
The DNA here is from genome assembly GCA_029619165.1 of Eurosta solidaginis. Classification (NCBI taxonomy): domain Eukaryota; kingdom Metazoa; phylum Arthropoda; class Insecta; order Diptera; family Tephritidae; genus Eurosta; species Eurosta solidaginis. The sequence continues at coordinate 2,472 of JARSSU010022083.1, forward strand.
CACTTAATATCATAGAAAAATCTTGAAAAAACTAACTTCGCACTTCAATTTTACTGCTCTTCAATGCACAAAAAAGATATAGTAAAAACAAATAACAACCAGTTGTAACGGGACTTGTTAGTATGTATTTAGAAAAGAATATATGTATATGGTCAGGGCAATAGCAAAACTCAAACTAATTTAATTGAAACGGTTAAGAAACGTTTGAAGTTTAGGTGGTACACATCCGTAGCGTCCGGGTCGAAAGGCTTAAACATCTTTCACATATCCGTAAAACTAGCCTAAACGCAGTCCGCACGATATGCGAAGATATGATTTTGAAAAAAATAACGAGATCGTTTAGAAAACAATCTTTAAATGGTTCCAATAAATCGCGAAATACTCGCAGTCGCGGAGATAAGCACACGGTAATAAACAGAAGGAAGGGTATAGTGAAGTTTGTAACGAACCTGTCGGTCCATGATGCCCAACACTTAGCCGACATTCTTTATCAAGGAATGAACAGCCAGCCTTACTACAACAAAATACCAAAAGGACATTAATAGGCAGTGCCACAGTACGGGGTCGAACCATGGATTGCCTACCCGACCGTATAGGTATAGAGTTCAAGGAGTATACTCTGTTTAAGGTCAACCAGCTATGCTTCAGCGGATGGGGTGGGGTTCTTGCTCATACACTGACTTTTGGGTCGGCACAAGAAAATAAGTAATAAACCTTTTTTTTCTTTTTCTCGGTATTGCAAATGTCTTTGGCGAAAGAAGATTTATAACTTCAACGACATGACTCAATTGGACTCAAAGGCCTGACACATTTTCATCCATTTAAAGCTTTTTGTGTTTAAAACCACAGTCACATAATATATAATATATATATATATATATATATATATATATATATGATCGGCAGATATTTGAACTATCTTTGGCGAAACAAGATTTATAAAATCAATATCGAAATTTGATATTTCGCTGTTTACTCAAAGTCCTGACACATTTTGGAGGCAGACTCTAAGTCCTACACAACTTTCTCTCCATAAACACCATGTTTCCGACACTGCACTTTATTAAAAAATTATTACATTGTTTTAGATTTTATAATTTTGCCGCCGAGAATAAACAGTTTTACTGGCTATACCGAATTTATTCACATTCCCGACAAAGCATTTAAGGGAGTTTATATTTCTTTAAGTTTTTAGAACTGTCACTTTATTTCTAACGATAGTTAGAGTATTTTCTTTATTTTCGCGGAGAACTATTAGTCCTGACCGCATAGATTACGATTATGTCTGGAACTGACTTCTTCTCATTTGCCTCCTTTAGTTGAAGCTGCTGTTTTCATTGGAATTGCATTGGTGGTCTTTTCGTTGTTTTCGAACTAATTTCTTATTACCATAAATTGCATTAGTGATCACCTGATTATTGTTTTCGAACTAACTCATTCTCTATTCACTTGTTTTTGGGCCGAACCTACTGGGTCATTCCTCCTTTCGGTACCAAAAATCATAAAATATCTGCCTATAGTTCGAATACACACCTAACCAAACACATGTATACTTGTCAGTCTTATTTCGTCTCACACTGTTCCTTGTTGGAAGTGCCAATATGTTTAGCAACAGGGCTTAATGTTGCCATGGCTGAGACGGCGTATGTCAGCAACATTGATGGCGCTGTTAACTCGTATCTGTGCATGTTTGTTTATGGGTGATGTTAACTCGCCCTCACAAGTTCTTAAAAAAGCAGGATCCAATACTCCCCTCAAATACTTTTATTAATGATCTTGAAATAGTTCTAAAAACAACGAACAGATCCGGCGATAGTACAAAAATATTCGGTGGCAGTTCTTGCGATATGATTACCAAAACAATCGTGAAATACTTTCGAAAATAATATTGAAACTATATGGAGTAAGTTCCCAAAAAGTCTCGACGATATTATTACGAAAACAATCCAGCAACGGATTCGAAGCAGCCCAAAGAAGATCTCGAACACAGTTGCTAAACGGTCTAGAAATAGTCTTAGAAAAATTTGAAATAGTCCCGAAAATGTTCTTAAAATAATCCCGAAAGAGAATTGAGGAAGATATGACAAAAATCCTCTTTTCTGGAAAATCGGTTGAATGGGGAATATATGCTGTAGTGGTCCGATCCGACCTGTTCCAGCATATGTCTAATCGGACACCTAAATATACCAGCTCACCATATTTTATAAACATATCTCAAAAATTGAGGGACTAGTTTGCATGCAAACAAACATACAGACAGACGGACATGGCTAAATCAACTCAGCTCTTCATCCTGATCATTTCGGTATACTTATTGGTGGGTCTATCTTTTCTCCTTTAAGGACTTATAATTTGGAGATTCGTGCCAATCTTAGTGAGCGTTTATAATGACCTTCCCATAAAAATTTTCTGATATAGGAGCCTAATACGCCTATTTAATTAATAACTGTAATGGAAAGTTTTAATTAGTTAAACAACCAGATTGATATTGACGCATATACCAGCGAAATAAAATCAACGTGGCTTCGACAAAACATCTTGCTATACTTTTTCAAAAGAAAATTTCCAAATAATTGTTTGTTTATATATGTATATGTATGTATGTTTGCAGAGTTGAATTGCGGTGTCAAATTTACGTGTGTACAATGACTGTATTTTAGTGAATAAAAACAGAAAAGTACAAAGGGCACACTTAATTACTTTTATCTGTTTACAAACTGCTAATAGGGTTATCGTATACTGCCAAAAAACCAGAGTTGGGAGAACTGCATAAAATTATGAACAACAACACGCTCGATCTTAAAATGGCTGTTCACCTTTCAGATATCCGTAAAACTAGCTTAAAACCGCGTCCCAGTCCGCACGATATGCCAAGATCGTACATGTAACAGGTAACCTGATATAATTGCCCGTAGTGATAGTCAAATTAAAACAGAGTTTTTTGGTTTGCTTGGCGGCCGCCGTGGTGTGATGGTAACGTGCTCTGCATACCACACCAAAGATCCAGGGTTCAGACCCCGGGCAAAACAACATCAATATATTAGAAACAGGCGGGGTCTCCCCTCGGCAGTGTTTGGCAAGAACTAGAAGTGTTTTTCTGCCATGAAAGGCTCTGAGTGAAAACTTATCTGCCTTGGAGGTGCCGTTCAGTGTCGACATAAAAAAATTAGGTCCTGTCTCGCCAATTTGTAGAAAAAATTCAAAAAACAAGCACGACACAAATTGGAAGAGAAGCTCGGCTTAAAATCTCTTCGGAGGTTGTCGCGCCGTACATTTATTTTTATTTCTTATAGTCACCTTAAACTCAATTTTATCTTTGTATGTTAAATTTTGGCTGGATTTACAGATATATTTTACTCTATCTATTCTCATTCCGTACAAAAACTATGAGTAAAATGTAAACAAACATGTCTTAAGACACGAACAATGAATTCACGTCATTTCATCGAATCGTCTCTTATAAACAATCAGCTTTTCATACGTATACAATGAAAACTTGAACCAAAAGATATTAAGTAGTAAAACTATTTAGTTTTCAACTCGACCAAAATAAACCTTTGAGATGAAATATGTTGTAGGAGGTAAGAGCGGAGCAAATTCCTCCGACTAGAATAAAGTCTGAACACTGCGTCAGCAATGAAACATGTTGTCAAAAGCGTAACGTCACGCATAGAAAATTTATTTCATAGCTATAATTTTTTTGCTCTCATATTTTCAGTGCGGGATCTGTTTATTGGTTCATGGCGGAGCGCAATTAAATGACGATATATGGATAAGTTGACTCCTTCTCTGTCAACTTTCCAAACCATGTAATGTGTGCTCCTCTTTTATATTTTTATTTCCCATAAATATTTTTACAATTTCTTATTCAAAATTTTATATATATATTTCTTTATATAGGGATACATTTTTGGCTGATATTGTCCATTTATGTATATAAAGGACATGCTTAACCTTTTTTTTATTTTCTTGTTTGTTGAGCCAGAACGCATCTCCTTAGGACGTTTACTTTAGTCTTATGCCAGTATGGGCTATTTGGCCCTAATAACTGAGCAAAGAAGTTAACCGATGCTGTGTGGATACTACTTATGCTTCTTAAGGTTAAGCCGCGGAAACATTAGCGAATTACTCATATGCCCTGCTGTTCTATGGGTGAGCAAACTTCCGACTACACTCGCACAGATAAATTTGTCTAAACAAACTTAAAGTCTTCTAATCCAGTTTACTTTAAATTAGCATTTAAAAGAAAAACTGGCCGCGGGGTGTGCAGAATCCTGAAGTTTTTAAGCTTTGGTAGAGGGTTCAAATGTTATTATGAAATTTTAGGCTTTGTAAAGGCAGCAATATTTTCCCGTAAACTTTTGAAGATTTTTTTACAACTTTATCAATAATCCCTTGCCACCCCCAATTTTTGAAGTGAAAATTAAAATTAACTTAGACGTGCTGCACAGTAACCATGTTCAGCGAAATGATCTGCGCGAAATGTGTTTTACGAAAATACTCTGACTATGACAGCTATCAGTAGATAGTAGTACAAGAGAGAACTGCGATAAGATTCATATTCAAAATTCGCTTCAGCTGCGAAATCACATACACAGAACCCTTTTAATTGCAGATGATATTGAGAGTCGTAGTAGAACATGTAAATAAAAAAATATTTGGCGCGATTTACCTTCGAGGACCTTCCCGAAGGACAGACATCTTGCCGCGATGCGGGCTTATTCGCTGACCACGGTACTATGTCAACCGGTAAGATGCAGGTTCGTATGGATTTCCGTGACTGTGGTGGCCTAGTCCTAGGGTGAGCGATGACAAAGATCTTCCCCCTCCCAATCCAGGGTGTTATACGGCACCGTGCCCATTGGATGTTTGCAGCGGTGTGGTTAATCTGGCTGTATTTGCACGGAGCCTCTCTGACATTGGGCCACCTCAGAGAGTATAAATGGTCTTACCGCGCTAAGGGGCTCTGCCGCGGCGGACGGCATTTCTTCCCCTTTCGAATTTATTGATCCTTGTCTAGCAAGGGGTCGTACGAACAAGATGAATAATAAATAAAATAAAAAAAAATTTCGTCCTCCTCCACAAGGAGAAGGACCGCACTGGCCAAGGGAACCCATACACCCTAATGCACTAGGGATGACTACCGCAAGCAGAGGGAAGAGCGACTTGGTGGGTGTCGACACCAGTATGGCGGCGAAGGTAGTTGCGCTGGCAACGGCGAACTCTGACGCGCTTCTGATGCCGGAAAACGACAAAGCGCCGGACGGGCAACCAACCCACGGCTGTGGCAGGGGTCTCGCGACATGTCCACTTCCGAGCCAATGGAAAAAGGGGCCGCAAAAATTATTTCTACCAGGGGAACGACTGCACTGGAAACGACGGGTCGGCTCCCCATGGATGATCCCATCTGATGGTGGGAGGCACCAGTATGGCGGCGAAGGTAGTTGCGCTGGCAACGGCGAACACTGACGCGCATGCTGATGCTGGGCGTCCGTCTGACGCCAGTACGGCGACTGGTTTCCCCACGGCTGTGACAGGGGTCCCACCATCTGGTGACATTGAGTCAAAGGAGAAAGGAGCCATAAACAAGCCATTATCCGGGGGTTCGACCGCGAGGGCAACTACGGGTCGGACCCATTCTCAAGAAGAGTCCCACAGGGGATCGTTCCACAGAAACAAAAGAAGGGCTGCAAAAGTCCTGTAAAGGTATGAGGGCGTTCCCCGGAAACGCTGTCAGAGAACGTCGGGAAGCCGGTGGAAAGGGCGCGAGCTCTGCTGCCGAATTTTCGGGGTTCTCTGGCAACAAACGTAGAAAGCGCAGCCCCTTATAAGCGCCAAAGGTCCGACGAGAACATCAAACCCCCGCCGAAAAGGCTGTAGCCAAACCCAGCTTTGCCGAGGTAGCCAAGGGCCGGATTCTAATAGGAATCCTGAACCGTGCTGTAATCCCTAAAGACCAGTGGCCGTACGTCCGGAATGAAATCGGCAACGCTGTTCTCGATGTTCTGATGGAGTCTCCGGATAGTCCGCCGCAAGGTTCTGGCGCAGGATGGACCAGGGCCAGATCAAGGTCATCGCTTGAGGAGACACAAGGCCTGTTGTGCTTGTGTGTATTGAGGTCGTCGACTGGAAGGACATTCCGGCTCGGCCAAGGGCTAGGGCATGGGTTTCAGCAGTTTCAACAGAACCTGATAGAATTTTCAGGATTTGCAGCTAATGAACCCGGCTCTCCCGAATCATGACTGGGGTTTCATTCAGGTCGATGACGCTTTAGGACCTAGGCGGCAGGTCGTTTTGACCCTGAATGAAGAAGCTCTCGAGCCCCTTAAACAGAGTAAAGGACGAGTGTTTTACGACCTCGGCGAGGTCGTAATTCACGTATACAGTGGCGACCTACAGCGCGCATCCCTTTCGGTTGCCTCTTTGAACACGGACATCGAGGCACCCGAAGTGGAAGCGGAGCTCGCCGATGCAGAAAGCCTAGTTTCCGTCAAGTCATATTGCGCAGGGGCTCTGTGCAACTTTTCGATGGAGGATGCTCTGCTGCATAGCGACGGGGAGGACCACGACATAAGGATGAATGCAAGCGAGTCTGAGCAAGATCACGCTGATAAACCCGAACAAGTGTAAGGAAGACTCGGCTGCCCTCATCAGTCGCCTTTCTAAAGGCGACGTCGACGTGGTCCTTATCCAACAACTCTGGGTGAATAACTCACGGATTGGGGGCAATTGGGTTTAATCTCATCCGATCTGCAGATGATGGTAAAGTTATAACCTGTATTTTGGTAAAGTCTGAGCTAGACATCTTTCTCTTACCTAACTATAGCAATGGCGACGTTACAGCGGATAGCTTGGAAAACGGAGGCACGCAATTAACGCTAGCCTCCGTTTATATGCCGTACCATGCAGAGGAACCTCCTCCCCAAAAGACGGTAAAGGATCTGGTGGCCGACCTAAGTAAGGGCCATCTGTTCATTGGGAAGGACGCAAACGCCCACTCAGTCCAGTGGGGTAGTTCCGACATAAACACTCGTGGTGAGACACTTTTCGATTACCTTTTAACAACTAACCTGGTGGTTTGCAATGTAGGTAATGAACCAATTTGTATTATTAAAAACCGTAAAGAGGTTATTGACCTCACTATTTGTAGCGAAAGCGTTTATGGGTCGGTCAAAAAACGGCGTGTTCTTGAGGAACATTCCTTCTCAGACCAACGATATATTGAAATAATGCTAGAGTTTTTCATTGATCAGCCCATTGCGAGACGTTCACCTACATACATTTATTGATACATACGTACGCAAATGCATTAACGACAACGCAAGTAAGGACGGGACTCTCTTCGGCTGTGCTTTCATGAATAAGGCTGAACAGTAATCTTATCACATTCGTAATATCCAAAGATATGAAATATGTAGTAAACAGATGTACATTAGAGTGGTCTTAAAATTTTGTTTTCCGTAAAAAGACTGTACCGCACCCCCAATGTATTCCTTTGCATGTAAGTAATAAATATTACAACTCCTGGGCAGATTACACCAAATTAAGGCGTGGCACATTCCAACTGAAAATGTCCAAACCCATTTTCTTTTAATTTTCGAGAATAGCGCCCGACAAAATCTTATAAAAAGTTGTAAATATGATGTTTTACTTATAGAGTATTTATAAAAGAAAATGAAAAAGGAAAACAATTTGTGGTCATTTCGTGGCACTCTCCTTTTTCAATCAAGCATTTTCCAACGTTTAGCAAAACCAATTGACGTATAGTCAAAATCCGTTACACATATTTCTCCCACATTGGTTAAGGGGCACGCCTATTTTATAAACATTTTTTTTAATAAAGAATCATAGACCAATGTAAAAGGTATTATCTTTGCAAAAAAAATCTTCATATCAATCGTATTTTCCTTTCAAAATACCATTATAACAAGAAGTTTAAGAAACTAAAATATTTGAAATAGGTGTTTCAGCACTCCTTCTTCGACCATTCATTATTCTGCGTTTCGATAGCCATTACTGGAAGAAGAATTACTAGAACTATTGTGAAGAAAGTATAGATCATTCTTTTTTATAAATATGAATATTTCTAATAAAATCGTCCAAAATCATTTAATAAATCCCCCCTTTTGACAACTGTATGACAGCGCTTAACCGTTTAAACGGTTATAGCCGTCCAACAAGGCGTGCCAATCGCTTCTTCGCTCAGCCAACTGGCGCCAATTAGTCATACCAAGGGAATTTAAATAGTTTTTTCCACCTGGTCTTTCCATCGTAGTGGGGTCCGCCCTCTTGCTCTGCTTTCATATGTGGGTTGCGATGAAAATATTTACTTGGCCGGAGCGTCATCTTTCATTCGCATAACATGGCCTGCCCAGCGTAGCTACTGCATTATAATTCGCTAGACTATGTCGATGTCTGCGTAAAGCTCGTACAGCTCATAATTAAATCTACTTCGGTACTCGCCATTGCCAACGCGTAGAGGTTCGTAAACCCTTCGAAGAACTTTTCTCTCGAACACTCGTAGAGCCGCTTCATCTGATATTGTCATGGTCCATGCTTCTGCACCATATAGCGGGCACTATAAGTGACTTGTAGAGCATGATTTTCTTTACCAAGAGACGACTTCCTTTTTCAATTGCCTACCTAGTCCTAAGTAGCATTTATTGGCAAGAGTTATTCTTCGCTGGATTTAAGAACAGATGTTGCTTGTGTTAATGCTGGTTCCCAAAAAAACGAAGTCTTTTACTATTTCGAAATTATGGCTGACTCTTTGCACGATGACAGCAGGTACTTCGTTTTGTCCTTATTTGCCATCAACCCAACAACTTGTAAATTTATTGTCTTTAGTTTGGCAACGCTGCCTTTAATAAACATCCTTTTTCAAAAATAGATGCGCTGCTTTGCCTTTAGCCCCATGTTTTAAATGGAACACAACGGCGATATCTGCCAACTTATTTGTACATATCACGACCTCTGTTTCTTCATTCTCCCAATGATCCAAAGCACTCCGTGAGAATTGAGAGGGATACGGAGCTAGAAAACTCACTGCATAATGGCTAATATGTGTGAAGTGAGCGCGGATCATTATTTCACTAGCTGACGGCCACTGCCTTAGACCATGGAGGGTGTTTATTTAATGATTTTGGGTGTCTTTTATAAGAAGTATTCCTCTTTGTACAAGAAATGAGTGTAAAGAGTTTCTTCATTGGTCAAAAGAGGTTACCATACCCATTTAAAAATGTTTAAGTTACGTCAAACGGTATTCTAGTAACGGCTTCAGAAACGGTACCCAATGCATGATCAAATAAGAGGCGCTGCCACGCCCGTTTCCAAAAACTGTTCCCATTCTTTTATTTGTTATAAATAAACTTTAGAAGATAAATAGCATATTAACAACTTTTTATAAGGTTTTGTCGGACATGGCTCTCGAAAATTACAAAAAACCCGATTCTGGGCATTTTCAATGAAAATGTGCCACGCCTTAACCTGAAGTTATCTGCCCAAGAGTTTGGAATTTTATGACCTACATACAAAGGAATATGTACTACAAAGGCAATAAAAAATCAAAATCCAGAAATATTCAAGGCAGATTCAGAAGTCGAAATAAAGAGAAATATGAAATTGAAGAATACATATATGGTAGTTTTGGAATGTGATCCACTACCGTTCAAAAGAATGATGGACCAGAGAAGATTGAAAATCAAGTGGCGGAGGTGCAAGGTGCAGGAGTATTTGGCATTGTCACGGTTTATGAAATGTTATTCGTACGACCATGGGAGTGAGGCATGTAAGGGTGAAAAAATATGCGTTAAATGTGGCGGAAACCACTTGGCAAAGGACTGTAAATCAGAAGTTTTGAAATGTATGAATTGTGTAAATGCAAACAGTAGGTTACATTTAAAATTGGATTATAACAGGCAATACTATACACAAAAAAAAATTTAAAAGCAGAAAAAACAACTAA
>JARSSU010022084.1:0-45611 GCA_029619165.1 Eurosta solidaginis
AAGTACAGCTTGCAAAACTTTTAAATTACCTTCTTTTAAAAGTGGGCGGTGCAACGCCCATCGTCCAAAATTTTTCTAATTTTCTATTTTGCGTCATAAGGTCAACGCACCTACAAAGTTTCATCGCTTTATCCGTCTTTGGTAGTGAATTATCGCACTTTTTCGGTTTTTCGAAATTTTCGATATCAAAAAAGTGGGCGTGGTTATAGTCAAATATTTTAAATAACGATCTGAGATGAGTGTCCAGGAACCTATATACCAAATTTCATCAAGATACCTCAAAATTTACTCAAGTTATCGTGTTTACATACGGACGGACGGACATGGCTAAATGATTTTCTTTTTTCACCCAGATCATTTTGATATATAGAAGTCTATATCTATCTCGATTAGTATCTGCCGTTACGGATTACCGTTATGCGAACAAAGTTAATATACTCTGTGAGCTCTGCTCAGCTGAGTATAAAAAGTTTTAATTTTGATGGACTACTCCAAAGGTCGCTCAAAATAAAAATGAGCAGGGTCGCGCATGTAAATGTTGTGAAAAAAAATATATATATATTCAATTAAGTATTTTTGATTGAAAAATTTAAGAAAAGTTTTCCCTCAAAAGAAAAGAAAAGTTTTATTCAAAAATATGAAATTCTTACTCATTACATTGAATTTTTCCGTAATTCGAGAAAAGTTTTATTAGGAATTGTTTTCCTCATTTAAGCTAATTATTTTTTTTTCTGACAGCATATTTCATCACCTTGGATCATTTTGTCCCTTAAGTGTGCCTCTATCAGTGATGGGCGTTTTGTGCGAGGAAAAAACGCAGAGCAGCTCCTTTTTAATTTCGTTGAAAGTGCGTCCCTTGAAATTCATATTTCTGAATTCGAGTAATTTAAATTATTTTTATACCTTTCATGAAAATGAAATGGTATATTAAGTTTGTAACGCACCTCAAACCTGAAAGTCCATAAAGGAGATAATCGAGATAGGTGGGTCTATAAATACAATGAAATGATCAGACTGATGAGTTGAGTTTATTTAGCCATGTCCGTCTGTTTGAACGAAAACTAGTATCACAATTTATGAAAAACCTTGAGGTAAATTTCTCAGCGGGTATATTTTGGTGTCGGATTTGGCATTTGTCTCAATCGACCGGATCGGACCACTGCAGCATATATCCCCCATACAACTAATTTTTCAAAAAAGAGGTTTTTTGTAATACTTACCTCAATTTATCAGTTATAAGCTTCAAATTTCACCAAACGCTTTCGAGTATGGCACATATTGTCGTCTGAAAAAATCGTAGAGATCGGTCTTAAATATATTATATATCCCATACAAACCTATTATTCAGATAACGAGCTTTTCGTAATTTTTGTCCCATTTTAATAGCTGGAACCTTAAAATTTCCTCAAATACTTAAGTGTACGTTATTTGTTTTTCAGATAGGTGATTCATGGCCAAGCTATTTCATGCAGTCTACAGAATATCTTAAACTTTGTATTCTCACACAAAATACCGATATAATTATAACTTTCATGAACATGAAATGGTATATTCCCTTTGGTCCGATGTGTGTAACGTTGGGAAATATAGAAGATAGACTCACCATTAAGTATACCGAATTGATAAGGGCAACGAACTGAGTTGATATAGGCATGTCCGTCTGTCCGTCCGTCCGTCTGTCCGTCCTTCTGTCTGATTGAACGCAAACTAGTCCCTCAAATTTTGAGATATCTCAATGAAATTTGGCACAAGGATGTATTTTTGTATTATATTAGACATTTGACGGATCCGGTAGAATCGGACCACTATAACATACATCTCCCATACAACCGATTGTTCAGATAAGAAGATTTTGGTTATTCCTGCCGCAATATAGGAAGCAAAGAAGTGAAACTCGGTGATATAAATTCTAATATATAATATAATATATCCTGAAAAAATCACTTTGAGCGGAGCTATATATAGTAATATCCCATACAACCGATCGTTCAGATAGAACGATTTTTAGCCATTTCTCCCTTAATTTCCAATATAAAGCGTTAAATTTGGTGATATATATTCCAATATATCATAGAAGATTTCCTGATAAAATCACTTTGATCGGAGCTATATGTATATAGTATTGTAACGAATTTACTGCAAATCCTCTTATTTGCAACCTTCTGCTAAGTTCGAATCACTACAATGTTGAATAAATAACTCCAATATTGAGTAATGGAAAAATGGCCTTTATTAAGGTACTTCACAATAAATAATACTGCTATTGCTCGCCAGATAGCGTCTTAATCAAAACTGCATTCAGCGCATCTACCGTTCATGCCTTTTATACTCTTTGATTTCCTCGTTGCATCTTCTAGGCGCTTCTGTTCTGGAATCTACTAGTTGGTTATCTGCTATAATTATAACTACAGATGTACGTGTATAGCTCTCATATGCGCGTTTGTTCGTGAGCGACACTTCCACAATTATAATTGCATATCTCACATAAGATATCTGCATGTGTTTGTGCGTTGGTTCTCCGCTGCTCGTATGGACATGTGTGTAGACATAATGATTGCATTATTGATGCGCATACAAATCACTGTTTAGCATCGGCTTAGAGATGGAAATACCCCTTAGTGTTGCTAATTCATAACACTGCCCTCCACATAAGTCTGATCGTCCCGATCAGACAAATCTCTCGATCTAAAGGCCGCTAGCATATCCAAATGTACCACTTTTCTACTTCGTGGTTTCCCAATAGTTTGTATGCTGTAGATGGTGTCTTACTACTCATTATCCTTGATCGTTCCCTCGCAATCTGTTGTATGGGCCAATGAACTTCTTCGTAGAGCTGCGCTAGAATCAGTATCGTTCCAAAGCTTCACAACAGTAGTGTGCCCTGCCTTGAAACCACCCTTGCGAAATCATTTCCTTCGTTTTAGTGCGTCCGTTAGGGCTTTTCAATGCCAGTGTTTCTCTCACAGGTACCTTCGGTTTTAATTTGGTTGGCCCATTTGTTCCATCAACCTTTGCCTTTGACTTTCGTGGTCTTTCTCGGTCTTCTTCACCTGTGCTCGATTAATACTGAACCCTTTCTGCAAACTGAAGTTAAGTGGTATATCCTGGTTCTTATAACGCATCACCCTTCTCTGCATATCGATCTTGATGTCATGGTCAACCAAGAAGTCCACTCCCAATATGACTTCATCAACGATCTCCACCACAACGATTTGTGTAGCACTGTGACCTTTCCAATTAATACTTCACATACCACTTCTCCTTGGACTTGATTATACACGCCAGTGACTGTACGCAACCATGCTCCAGGTAACGGTTTTACTCTCATGTTGACAAGTCAGTCGATTAAGGAATGAGATGCGCACGTATCTACAGTCAGTACACGCTCCTTGCCCTCCAGCTTTCCTTCGACGGCAAGACTGCTCAATTTCTTCCAATTTTCGACACAGATATTCACAGGATATTCAATAGCTGGGGCAGGTTTTCGTTCTTTTACTTCTGACACGCTCTTGCTCATCTCCTCCAGCTTTGCGTTTACGGCCACCCACATTGTTGGAACTATTAGGACCAAGATCGCAATGACGTGCAATGTGACCGGGCTTTCCCGCATTTGAAGCATTTGATAACTCTTTCACTCACTTTTGCTATCCTTTCAGCGCCTCCAATATTGCGTCTACCTACTCTGGCCTTTCTACTTCGACACGGCGTGCTTTGAAAACAGGCTTACACAGACGCGACGCTGTTTTCCTGAATCAGAGCTTGTGACACCGTTTCTGCGAATGTTGGCTTTGGGTTTGGGTATGTAGCTCGCTTTGTTTCGACGTCCCGTATGCCATTTATAAAGCTCTGAATCTTTACCCTTTCAGTGTATTCCACGGGTGCGTCGGCATTCGCTAAAGTGCGCCAGCCTTTCAACATACGACGCAAACTCTTGCAATGTTTCACCAGGCCTCTGGAAGCGGTTCAGTAACTCCATTTGGTATATCTGCTTCCTTTGTTCGCTTCCGTATCGCCTCTATAGAGCACCTATCAATGCTTCATAACATTTCCGTTCGCCCTCTGGAATGTAGGATTTCAGCAGCAGATCCTTTCAATGCCACGAATAGTGCAGCAACTTTATCTCAGCACTCCAGTTGTTCACTGCTGCGGTCTTCTCAACTGAATCTTAAACACCTGTAAAGGAACAGAGCCGCCAAAAGATGGAGTTTTTACCTTCGTATTGCTTGCTGAAATAACTAGGCGATTTAGTTGCAACTTCTGTATATGACCTCGCAATGTTTCAATCTCGGCATCGATTTTGTTCTCAAGTTGCAAAATTTTTGTGTCTTGCGCCTCCATCTTCGAAGAAATACGTCCTTCTTGCTCTTCCAGTTGTGCAGAGATCTACGCTGATATTTGTGCCGACATTTCGGATATTCGTGACTCTTGTGCTTCAATCTTCGATGTTATACGGGTCTCCTGCGATACAAATTGAGATGCTATACGTGTCTCCTGTGATTCCATCTTGGATGTAATCTGTGTCGACATTTGTGAAATACGCGTTTCTTGTGCTTCAATCTTTGACGTTATGCGGTTCTCCTGCGATTCCAGTTGGGATGAAATTTGCGACGACATTGATGTTACTGTCGATGTTTGTGCAGACATTGCAGCCAAAATCATGTTCAAGTCTGTGCTCGTAACTGTCTGCGATGTTTCGTTTTTCTCTTCAATTTTTGTTGTTGTCTCGTTCCCATCAGGATAAAAGACATACTCGTCCACATCAATTCCTTGCGACTCCATTACTCTCGTGCCGTGCTTAGTTCGATCTTATTGCGGGCTGTTCTCCAACTCCTTTTTCAGTTTCTGGATCCTCAATTCACTCAACTTTGCCATGTCCAAGTTGTATTCCCAATATTCGGAATTTATTCAACAATTCCTCTTCTGACACCAATTGTAACGATTTACTGCAAAGCCTCTTATTTGCAACCTTCTGCTAAGTTCGAATCACTAAACTGTTGAATAAATACTCCATATTGAATAATGGAAAAATGACCTTTATTAAAGTACTTCGCAATAAATAATACTGCTATTGCTCGCCAGATAGCGTCTTAATCAAAACTGCTTTCAGCGCCTCTACCGTTCATGCCTTTTATACTCTTTGATTTCCTCGTTGCATCTTCTAGGCGCTTCTGTTCTGGAATCTACTAGTTGGTTATCTGCTATAATTATAACTACAGATGTACGTGTATAGCTCTCATATGCGCGTGTGTTCTGTGAGCGACACTTCCACAATTATAATTGCATATCTCACGATAATATATCTGCATGTGTTTGTGCGTTGCTTCTCTGCTGCTCGTATGGACATGTGTGTAGACATAATGATTGAATTAATGATGTGCATACAAATCACTGTTTAGCATCGGCTTAGAGATGGCAATACCCCTTAGTGTTGCTAATATTCGTAACAGTATATACCTATCCTATACAACCGATCGTTCAGATAGAAAGATTTTGGCCATTTCTCCCTTAGTTTCCAATATAAAAACGTGAAACTTGGTGATATATATTCTTATATCTCATAGAAGATTTCCTGTAAAAATTTTCGATCGGAGCTATATATAATATATATCCCATACAACCGATCGTTCAGATAAGGGGGTTTTTTGCCATTTTTTATATTTATCTTAAAATCGTTTAGGTTGTACATCTGTTCACTATATATTTCTTATCTTGTACAACGCATTATTTGGAGATTACGAACGGGATAAGATTATTGTTCAGCCCCATTCATGAAAGGTATGAAGTCTTCGGCACAGCCGAAGACAGTCCCGTCTTTACTCGTTTTTATTTTATATTTATCGAAAATGTCGGCTAAGTATGCACAGCCGATTATTTGGATATAAATTACTTCTCAGCTCCATTCAGCTCCCGTCCTTACTTGTTTTTAATTAATATTTAGTTTCATTGGTTACATCAAATTTGCTTTTCTAGTTCCATATAATCTCAGTGGGAGTTTCATCTCACCACAACTTACAATTTTTTTTTGTTAAATAAGTATGCAACATTTACGTTTGCCTAAGCGTTACAAAATATGGATTTGAAAAGAAACAATTATCTGGAACGCAGAATTTTCTGAGAATATTAATATATGTGAATTCAATATTTGTCATTATTGTGGTATAATTAAATTTCCTAAGGAAAGTTTGTGTAAAGTATTCCCAAGCAAAACATAACAATAATATATTTATTTAATTACCTTACTGCGTAATACTTACATAGTCTCAGAGGCATTGTGTTAGCATCACTATGCTCTTATTAAATAATCACAACAACAAAACCAGCAAGCGGCCACACTTATGCACATCTACACACTAAATCAAACAGCCACACTTATGTTCAGGGCAACGAAGAATATTCCACGCGCATAACCAGCAGCTCGGAGTGAAGAGATTATCTCACATACACATATGTAGTCATCAGGTAAGAGCAGAACTTGTTACTCACACATATACATGCATACAGCTAAATAACCGAGTATGAGAAACAATTGTTTCAGAGGACATGTGCGTGAAACGCCTAGACCTAAAGAGAATGAACGAACGAGGTAACTTGGCTGGGTCACGTTATGTGAATGGATAGAATGGATCGGGTCTGCTGTTTACTGGGTCGTCCAAAATAAATAGGTCCTACAGGCTGTCAGACGACTGCCGTGAAGAAAGCAGCAGACATTTTGGACGAAGCTTGCTTAAGCTACAGTCGCGTCAGTATGTATATTAATAGTCAGGCGGAGATTAAAACAATAATCTCACACATTTTCTTATCAAGAAGTGTCATGGAAACAAAGAAGCATTGGAAAAACTTCGCTCAGGCTGGACCATACATATATACTGGGTCCCTGGTCATAAAGGCATAGGTGGTAACGAAAAGGCTGATGAGTTAGCAAAGAAGAGTTCGGCACTCGATGAACCGTCAATAGACATCCCAATCCGTTTGGAAGAATCAAAAGGAGACAAGGGCTGCATACGATACACATGCGGGAAAGACGTAGACAGAAGGGCGGGTCTGCAAAATGTCCAAGATCATGTGGAATCCTACGATACTAGACTCACAAAGTGGGTTCGTATCTCTGAAGAGTGAAAACTTGAGTTCACGATGGTCATACAAACTGAACACTGCCTTTTGGCGTCACATGCTTATTACTTAGACCTCATCAGTATAGCAGATGTAGGAAGTGAGAGTTGCAGTAAGCAAGGGTTGAGCACGTTCTGTGTTCGTGTCCTGCGCTCACCAGGTAAAGTCTGCAGCTATTAGGGGCGGCAGAGTTGCCACAACTCGAGGCAGCAATAAGCTAGGTCCCAGAAAACTTCTAGTATTTGCGACCAGGACGGAGTTGTTCTATAACATAAGTCCTGGCACCTGATTGGTGGTCTTCCGTTTTCGTTCATATGGGCACATTCAGCCTATATGAGGTTCTAGTTCAACTTAACCTCGTCGCTATACACCGTTCACCCTCTATTTCCACATCTCTTAATTCTTCGATTTCAATTACAGTCGCTAAAGATGTTTAGCTCAATAAAAAGTGTTCGCAAGTACATACAAATGCTGAATGAGAAAACGTTTAACGAGGGTAAGCTAAAATCAAATTGTATATTCAAGGTCAAGACGGAGTTTTACTATGATTGTGTTTATATATGCCAAATATCTACCTTTTTTGGCGAGTATAAAACCATTGGTTGATAGTCACGCTTGACTGCGCTTATTGATATGACTATTTGGTCCATTTCGTAGGCTAGGACATGCGTAGCGAATTGGCTTTTGTCATGTTGTGATTTTATGTCTTGCATTGTTTATAGTACTGTATAGAAAAAAGTGTTTATGTACATAGACTTAACAAATATACATATGTACATTTTGAACAAGTGGGGGTTTATTTCTGAATAAGTTACGTGACACGTCGAAAGCCGATTTCAAAGTTTTGGTGTACTAAAAAGAGACAACTTTTTGATTCCACATATATAAAGTCGATGACAAGCCATGAAAAGTTCTTCGGACACTGGAAAGGTGTAACACATTTACTTGTTGTTTCTTAAGGAGAATTTTTTCTTTCGATTAAGATGTAAATGCTTATCATTGAAGCAGATATTTTGCCCTCGTATTCCTATTAAATTACGTGAATACGTTGTTTCTTGCACCTGCAGTCTCTTTTTTGTTATCCAGCGTAAAAGACTTTCCATCTGGTCTTTCGAACGGAAGGAGTATCGCTCTTCGTCTGCTTCTTTGGGTTAGCTGTTGATGAGAATACCTTCTTGGCCGCATACCTTTCAATGGCTCACATAAGTTCTTCTTGTCATTGATTGAGTAAAGCCCATATAACTCATATCATCACTCAATCTTTTTCGGGATTCGCAGCTCGAAACTCATTGAGATCCACACAATTTTCAAGGACTTTTCTCTCAAATATTACAGAATCATCTCATTAGATATTATAAGGGTCCGGACCTTAGTTCCTTTTAGAACGATTGTTCAAGTAAATGATTTTAGAGCTTGATCCTCATATACTGCCATAAAACGTTACGTCTCAGTTCCATACTAAGTGAAAACCGCATTTCCACGGGTCGCCAAACATTCTTCAGATCTCACTCGCATTCGAGGTGGCCACGACGATGATATGAAGGGTGTGGGCTCAACACAAATTGAAATAGAAGGTCCGTCTTTATCGGAACAAAAAAAAATCGTGCAAAATTATTTTTATTAAGTCATGAGTTCTTTAATCTCACCCTCTTGGGAGAAGTTTCCTTGTAGAGCCAGACGCTTTAGACTATAAGACCAGGGCTTGCTCGATCGAGCTTTAACATTTATAAATACAAAATCATGGCGAGGGCAACATTTTGCTATGTTATAGGCCACGTGCAATAGTGTCAATGTAAATTAACGTCAGTGACATTAATTCGCTTTCAAAAGAGAAACGATGTCAATTGACTTAAATTCTATTGACACTATTGCACGTAACCTCCTTGTATAGTTTATCATGGAAGAAATTGCTATCAGCTTTATATGGCTTATATTTTGATGAATGAGCTTGAATAAGCGCTTTTAAAAATTCCCGCTTTGATTAAGTTTGAGGTGAGATACGCCCTGAGAGGCGTTATCAAGGGTACTAGTTGGGAAAATTTGCCTTTCCCGCCATGAATCAAGCACTTAGACTAAGTTTTTCGCCTTTATAAGGTAATTAATTATATTCAAATCAGTTAACGTGGAAAGAAATTGCTAGCTTCATGATCGGTCTTCCCACAATCTAACAGAGCTTTTGGAAAATTCATTCCGGACTTTAGGTGATAATTCCGAATGGAATAGTCTTGTTTCCTATGTCGAAGAACTGTCACCAATGCTAGATAAGCAAAACATTTGCAACAATTATAGCCTGGGAAAGATTTAGTAGCGTTGCACTTGGGTGAGACTGGTTCTTCGCAACGAGTTTTGACCGGTATCCCAGGCCACGTAGGCAATTTTTACATACATACTTACCAAGAAGTAAGAGCTGCTCGCCAGCAAATGTAGTTAAGTTAAAGTTAGTATGCGAGAAACTCCTTAGTCTTAACATGACACACAGAAAGGGCGATCGAACGATGGATGAACTAGCATAAGCTTTCAGTAGACCAGCAAATTCCAGTCACAGAGACTTAAGAGACCAGAAATGTGACAAAATTTAAGTGCAACGGATTGCGTCTCCTTCATTGCTATTTAACTTATACACTACTTTCAGATAAGCTCAGTAGGGAGTTCCATCTGTATCTAAATATATACTGGCTGGAAAACGCAGGAGCAGCTCATTATAGAATGAGAAAAGCTACACAAAGGGACAGCAGCAGTAGACTAGAGCTCCAATTTTGATGAAATTGAATATTCAACAGGTTGCCGTACTGTGGTGATATCGTGCTCCGCCGACCGCACCGAAGATCCTGGGTACACGTCCAAAAGGCAAAGCAACATCAAAAACTTAGAAACCAGTTTTTTTCAAAAAGAATAACGTTGTTTTTAAGGGGCGTCGCTCTTCGGCAGTGATTTGGCAAGCACTCCGAGTGTATTTCTGCCATTGAAAGCTCATCTGCCTTGCAGATGCCGTTCGGCGTAAAATATTTAGTCGCGTCCCACCAAATCTGTAGGAAAAACTAAAAAGGAGTACAACGCAAATAGGAAGAGACGCTTTGCTTTGCATTTAATTTTAATTATGGAATATTCCACAGAAAAAAAATTCTTGCCTCAAACAAGGAAAACATGTCCTAGGAAATTGTTCCACGAAACAATGGAAAGATCAAATTTCTTTAACAAAGCTGTTGCATATCGCAGCTTATTCCAATTTTATACCCAGCTGTACTTGTACACAGGGTATTATAACTTCGATTGGATAACGATTGGTTGTACAGGTATAAAGGAATCGAGATAGATATAGACTTCCATATATCAAAATCATCAATATCGAAAAAAAATTTGATTGAGCCATTTCCGTCCGTCCGTCCGTCCGGCCGTCTGTCCTTTAACACGATAACTTGAGTAATATTAAGATATCTTCACCAAAGTTGGTACATGAGCTTATCTGGACCCAATAGATTGGTATTGAAAATGAGCGAAATCGGATGATAACTGCGCCCACTTTTTATATATATAACATTTTGGAAAACACAAAAAACCTGATTATTTAGTAAATAATACACCTAGAACCTTGAAATTTGACGTGTGGACTGATACTGAGACTCTTGATAAAAATTTGATTTTAAAAAGGGAGTGGCACCGCCCACTTGTGATAAAATCAATTTTACAAATACTATTAATTATAAATCAAAAATCGTTAAACCTATCGTATCAAAATTCGGCAGAGAGGTTGCCTTTATTACAAGGTATGCTTTGAAGACAATTAACGAAATCGGTTAAGGACCACGCCCACTTTTATGAAAAAGATTTTTAAAAGGGTCGTAGATGAATAAAATAGCTATATATTTGCAAAAAAGGGCTTTATATCTATGGTATTTCATTTCCCAAGTAGATTAATAACAATAAATAGGAAAAACTTCAAATTAAAAAAATGGGCGTGGCACTGCCCCTTTTATGTCTAAGCAAGGATTTTAGTTCGGAATAGAACCATATGTATATGCATTATTGCGCAGCCTTTTAACACTATTAAGCACACAAAACACACAACAACAGCATTACAAGTGTACAGCTGAGTATGTAATGTTCGGTTTCACCGAACTTAGACTTCCTTACTTGTTTTCTCATGTTAAAAATTCTATCCGCCAGTTTGTCCGAAACAAGATTGGCAAACTAGCGCCTGACGTGGGTAACTGCTATCGCCTCTACTTTGGGTAGGTTTAAAACTTGCATTATTAAAACAAGACTTACTCTCTGTTATTGGTCTCAAATTTTAAAAAAGGTTTAAATTTGTTGGACTACTCCAAAGGTCGCTCAAACTAAAAATGCTGTTATTCAATGAGCTAGTTCGTGCATGTGAATATTGTGAAAAAAAATATTGAATTGAGTATTTTTGATTAAAAAAATTTAAGAAAAGTTTTCCCGCAAATGAAAAGAAAATTTTATGCAAAAATATGAAATTCTTACTCATTACATTGAAATTTTCCTTATTTCGAGAAAAAATTTTTATTAGGAAATATTTTCCTTATTTAAGCTAGGTAATTTTTTTTCTGAGAGCATATTTCAGCATCTTCCACCATTTTGTCCCAATTGACTTAAGTGTGCCCCTACCAGTTATGGCTGTTTTGTGTGAGGAAAAAATGCAGAGCAGCTCATTTTTAATTTCGTTGAAAGTATATCCCTTGAAATTCATATTTCTGCATTCGAGTTGTTTAAATTACTTTTAAACCTTTCATGAAAATGAAATTGTGTATTAAGTTTGTCACGAAACTCAAAACTATAAGTCATTGAAGGAGATAATCGAGATCAGTGTATCTATAAGTACAATGAAATGATCAGACTGACGAGTTGAGTTGATTTAGCCATATCCGTTTGTTTGTCCGTCTGTTTGAACGCAAACTAGTATCACAATTTATGAAATACTTTGAGGTAAATTTCTCAGCGGGTATATTTTGGTGTCGGATTTGACATTTGTCTCAATCGACCGGATCGGACCACTGCAGCATATATCCCCCATACAACTGATTTTTCAAAAAAGAGTTTTTTAAACGGTTTTATTTAGCTTGACTTGACAGGCAGGCCGCACGGCCGCATGCACGGCCGTTGTGAACTAATTTTGTAATTGAAATTTAAGTAACTTCCCGATAAGCTACAAGCTTGAAACTTGGAATATAGTTCACAACCCGATGACAACGCAATAATAGGAAAAAAATCGCCGGTAGGTGGCGCAAGGATCGAGATATTCACAAAAAACGTATTTGTGGTCCGATTTGGTTAACATCTATCCGCCAGAAATTAAAACTAATTTTATCTGAAACATACATAAATTAAATTGATACCCACTGAAAATTTTAATTTTATTTGATTTAATTTCATTCTATTAATTTAAAGAAAATTGTAATAGATTTAAGTTTATATACTTGTTAAATTTCCACCTTGTTGATGTATCTTAAAAGACTGAAATTTTACATATACACTAACCTGGGCTCGATTTATATGGACGAAAGTTAACCGATATCGCGCCATCGATTTTTCGATAGGATTTGGACTCAGGAAAAAAAGTTCCACTACGCATACCCAAAAAAATAGTTTTCGAGCCCCGCAAAAAAAAATTACGAAAGGGTAAATTTTTCGACCAGAACACTCCCAAAAACCCAAAAAATATTTTTTTTCTTCAAAAAACTGTTGTAAAACGTTGGCGATAACAGTTTTTTGAAAAAAAATTTTTGGGTTTTGGGGAGTGTTTTGGTCGATAAATTTACCATTTCGTGACTTTTTTTGCAGGCTCGAAAATTATTTTTTTGGTATGCGTAGTGGAACTTTTTTTCCTGAGCCCAAATCCTATAGAAAAATCAATGGCGCGATATCGGTTAATAAATCGACCCAGTCTAATTACACCCTCATACTTAAAATAAATATAAATATTTGGCTCATATTTGGAACACATAATAGATACAAGAATATAAAGCGACCTATGAAAAAAAAATCGCCGCTAGGTGGCGCAAGCATCGAGATATGCACAAAAATCGTATTTGTGGTCCGATTTGGCTCATATTTGGAACACATAATACATACATGAATATAAAGCGACCTATGATGTCCGATTTTGGCTCATATTTCGAACAAATCGGTAGAAGTGACATCTAAATATTTTGGAGTTGGAGACAAGCATACGTGGCGCAGAGTCGAGAAAATTCTTTAGAAGGATTATGTATTGAGGACTTAGATTGTAACAAATTGTCAGGAAAGAGTCCTTGTAATAATGAGTCACTAAATGGACTAAATAGAATGAGAAATAATAGGCAATTGAATAAAGACTAAAAACTTGAAAATAAAATAATAAAAAAATTTTTTAAGTTAAACGGTTTTATTGAAAACAATACTTACATGAAGTAATAATAATACCAAAAGCTAGTAAAGTATTAGGTAGGTGCTAGGTACTAGTCCACACACTCCTCATCAATGTTGATCTGACATTTAAATAAAAGCGTTGGAACTACCTAATTATTTTGTAGCTTTTAATATTATTATTACTTCATGTAAGTATTGTTTTCAATAAAACCTTTTAATTAAAATTTTTTTTTAAATAATTTTATATGTAATATTTTCCTCAATTTATCAGTTAGAAGCTTCAAATTTCACCAAACGCTTTCGAGTATGGCACATATTGTCGTCTGAAAAAATCGTAGAGATCGGTCTTAAATATATTATATATCCCATACAAACCTATTGTTCAGATAAAGAGCTTTTCGTAATTTTTGTCCCATTTTAATAGCAAGAACCTTAAAATTTCATCATATACTTAAGTGTACGTTATTTGTTTTTCAGATAAGTGATTCATGGTCATAGTTATTTCATGCAGTCTTCAAGAAATCTGAAACTTTGTATTCTCACACAAAATACCGATCTAATTTTTATTTTATATTTATCAAAATGTCGGCTAATATGCGCAGCCGACTGTTTGGATATAAAAAATTTCTCAGCTCCATTAATATTTAGTTCCATATACTCTCAGTGTGAGTTTAATCTCACCACAACTTACAGAAAAATTTTTCCCTGTAAATTTTTGTTAATAAGTATGCATCATTTACGTTTGCCTAAGCGTTATAAAATATGGATTTGAAAACAAAAAATTATCTGGAATGCGGAATTTTCTGAGAATATTAATCTATGTGAAATTCAATACTTGTCATTATTGTGGTCTTATTAAATTTCCTAAGAAAGTTTGTGGAAACTAAAATATTAAAAAGCAAAACATAACAATAGTATATTTATTTAATAACCTTACTGCGTAAATATCTAAAATTTCAAAGGTATTGTGTCGAATATTAGCATCAATATGCTGTTATTAAATAACCACAACAACAAAAACAGCAAGCAACAACACTTATGTACAGGGCAACGAAGAATATTCCACACGCATAACCAGCAGCTCGAAGTGAAGAGATTATCTGACATACACATAGGTAGTCATCAGCTAAGAGCAGAAGTTGTTACTCACACATACACACGCATATAGCTAAGTAACCAAGTATGAGATACAACTGTTCCAGAAGGCATGTGCGTGAAAGGTCTAACCCTAAGGAGAAATGGGGGAACGAGGTAACTGAGAGTATAAAAGCAGCACAAGCTGAGGAGTCAGTAATCAGTTTGATTTAGTGAAGTGTAATTGTGAAATCATATTCCCAAAGTAGTCTAAATAAAGAACATTTTGCAATACCGATATTGGAGTAATTTATTCCAGAGTTCAGTGATTGGAATGTTAGCAGAAGGTGCATATTTATCAGGACTTTCGCAAAATTCATTACAGTATGTATATCAAAGGTGAGATTAACTTAAGACACCAGAGACATTTCAATTAATGCCTTCCAAACCAGTGCGGATCTATGGAGGAGGAGAACTGGCATAGAGTTCAGCGAGTTGAACATTATCATCTTCGTTGAGTGCTTCATTGCTGTTTCCATTTAAGAGAACATATACAATCATCATCATTCTGTAATCACCCTCTTTCTGTCACCTTTTTAGTTTTGAAAAAAATTTTACATGGACTTGAAACTTTCCGTCTTTCGGAGAACTTTTGGTAACATTTAAATTTCTCATTTTTCTTTTTTTTTCTCTTTGAGTTAAAGGGGCTGCAGGCTTGTACGTCGAATCTCTTCGTAATGCTTACCGAAATGACCCCTTATGCTCCTGAGGAATGGATTCTTATTAATAAATCGCCTGTTAGAATTCCAAAGTGCCTCAAGGTATAGATGATTTTCACAGGTGCGGAAACTATTATTCCTTTTATATTATAATTCCTTGCAAAACTATTAGTTTTGGACTTTTAATATATTTGGATCAAGATAATAATTATTTTCGGATTTTATTACCTGACTCCGATAGAACTAATTAAACTCGGACTCAAAAAATAAAAATACAGAATTTACTTTTATATGTGGACTTTTATGGAAAAAGTTCGAAAAATAAAAAGGATGCATGATTCGACATGATATTGCTATAGGGATACCTGAGAACTCAAACATCTCTTAATCCAGCGAAGAATCACTCCTGCCAATAAATGCTACTTTGGACTAGGTAGTCAATTGAAAAGTAAAGTTCTCTCTCGGCAAACGAAAATCATAGTCTACAAGTCACTTATCGTTCCCGTCCTGCTATATGGTGCAGAAGCATGGACCATGACAATATCAGATGAAGCAGCTCAGGGAGTGTTCGAGAGAAAAGTTCTTCGAAAGATTTATAGACCTCTACACGTTGGCGATGACGAGTACCGAAGAGAATTTAATGGTGCGCTGTACGAGCTATACGCAGACATCAACATAGTCCAGCGAAGTAAAACGCAGCGGTTGCGTTGGCTAGGCCATGTTATGCGAATGAAAGATGACGCTCCGGCAAGAAAGTGTTTCTATCGGAACCTGCCTATGGAAGCAGAGGTAGAGGGCGTTTCCCACTCCGCTGGAAGGACCAGGTGGAAAACGATTTTAACTCCTTTGGCGTGAGCAATTGGCGCGGTGGCAGAGAGAAGGAGCGACTTGTTGGAATGGCATAACCGATTAAATGGCTAAGCGCCGATTAAGTAAGTAAGTAATCTGTATATTCATCCAAAGTTTGATATAAAGTTCCATCATTAACCCATCAAAGCAAATGGGATTGAGTTTCTGGGTCATTTGTGCACCGATACCTCCAAGTTTTACCTTCAAGGGTTACTGATGAAACTTTATATCAACTGCGGATCAATATACAGATAGGTAGCCATATAATGCAAAAAATAAAGGTTCGAAATTATGCTTGGTTCAAGAGATATAGGATAATTAAAATGCTGGGCTTCTTGTGTACCGATAACTCTTTATTTCACCTTGAAGGGTTAATGACAGAACTTTATATCAAATGGTGAATTAATCTACAAGTAGTTGCCTATATACTGCAAAAATAAAAACTTTGTCATTTGGGTTGGTTGAAGAGATATACACAGATTGAC
The DNA here is from genome assembly GCA_029619165.1 of Eurosta solidaginis. Lineage (NCBI taxonomy): Eukaryota > Metazoa > Arthropoda > Insecta > Diptera > Tephritidae > Eurosta > Eurosta solidaginis. Next base: position 16,604 of record JARSSU010022084.1, read on the forward strand.
AGTAGTTATCGAAAAACCGAGTAACCCTCGAAGCGCCTGAACTGTTATTGATGTATCCTCGAATGACATTGTAGATTAATCGAAATTGTGGATTAAAACTTAAATTAAATATGTACACATGCCCATAGAAATTCTGAAATGGTTATGTTATTTTTTTATATTTTATTCAAGCTCAGTTTCTTGCAGCATTTCAAAGTTTAATTTTTTTGTAGTTTCAAAACAAAAATACCCATAAATAATAAAAAAAAATGTTTTGTGGCTCCAATGCATTATGCCATAAATATTTATGTGTATGTGAGTAGGCCTTCATAAATTTTGCATTTTCCGCTATTTTCTCGTTAATTTCATTTGGCATAGAAACGTTTGTTACTTGGCTTCGTTTTGTTTGGCTCGGAGCGAAATTCATTTATTGTTATTTTGCTGTTGAAGTACGAACTCATTTCGCTTTCAACAAATCCAATAAAATACATTTTCACAACTGTATTAACATTAGACTGATCTAAAAAACGCATACGAAAAGAAATTAATTTTTCAGTATTGGGCATAAGTATGCATAATCGAATGAGCCAAGATCCAGCATTCCGGAATTGTTGTATTTGTAATTGCATTTGAAAAAAAGTTTGATGACGTAGCGCTTTTGAAGTTTTTCGATTTATTACATTTATCTCATGTTTCGCTACCAGTGTTCGGAGTATTTAAAACTGTTACCTAGGCAAACGACTACGCCGGAGTAAAAACTAAACTTACGCAGTATATTTTTTCTTCCTTTTTGAAAGCGGGCGAACAACTAACATCAATTGATTTGGTGGCTTGGCAAACCTTTCGATTGTGTTTTTGCCATGAATGTTTCTTAGCAAAAAAGTTATCTGCCTTATCAGATGCAATTGGAGTCGGCCTAAAACGTGTAGGATGACCAATTAATGCTCCATTAACACACACATTCATATCCCCGGATATTTATCGAAAAATATTATTATTATTATTTTCGGTTACCATACATATTTCATGCTCTTTTAATGACAGAAGGTTTCAAGACCGGGGAGATTTCCTGTAGGAACGATAATGGCGACCTGTTAACTGACGTACAGAGTGTGAGGGAAGACGAACCGATACCCCGATCGCCGATGATGAAAAACACTCCCCGGCATCCAATATCACAGCTAAAAAATCACAAGGTGCCAAGTAATGACGGGATACCCGCCGGGATGTTCAAACATGGAGGCGAAGATAAAGAAGCAAAAAAAGGTAGGTATTGCAGTAAATTTGGACAAGACGAAGTACTTGCTGTCATCGTGGCCTTTCTAGCTACGTCACTGTTGACGGATATAAATTCGAGACTGTGAAGGATTTCGTTCATTTGGGAAGCAGCATTAAATCAAAAACAATGTCGGCCTATAAATCAAACGGAGAATAACTCTTGCCAACAAGTGTTTCTTTAGGCAATTGAAAAGTAAAGTCCTCTCTCGGCGAACAAAATTCTCGCTCTATAAGTCACTCATTATACCTGTCCTGATGTATGGCTCGGAATCTTGGAAGGTTTCGAGAGAAGATGAAATGGCTCTTGGAGCATTCGAGAGAAAAGTTCTCTGCAAGATTTGTAGTTCTATCCGTGATGCCGACGGCGAGTGTCGAAGGAGGTATAATGATGAGTTATATGTGCTTTACGCAGATATGACGATAGTGCAGCGATTGAAAGCCAAAGGCTTCGCTAGCTAAGGCATATTATGCGCATGAACGAATATGCTCCGATATCTTGTAAACAGCTGCACTGAGTTGCGAGAGACAGTTGGAGGAAGATTTTACCTCGGTTGGTCCCCCAATTGGCGACTGTTATCGCTGACCTCACTGACTCAACGTACTTCAAAAAGTGCTGTATGCTAAATTTTGGCAGGATTTACAGATCACACCCGAACACATTTTTTGCTTACGTTTTACTACTTCTTTTCTCATTCCGTACAAAAAAGTACGAAAACTGTGATTCAAATGTGAACAAACATATCTTAAGACATAAACAATTCATGTTACAATCGTCACTTGAAAACTATCAGCTTTTCGTACGTATACAATAAAAAATTCAACCAAAAGATATTAGCTAGTAATACTATTTAGTTTTCAACTCGCCCCAAATAAACCTTTGTGATAAAAAAATGTAGTAAGAGGTAAGAGCGGAGCAAAATACTCCGATTGAAATAAAGTCTGAACACTGCGTCAGTAATGAGACATGTTTTTAAAAGCGTGACGTCACGCCGAGAAAATTTATTTCACGGCTAACAATGATTTTTGCTCTCTCATTTTTTAATGCGGGATCTGTTTATTGGTTCATGATAAGTATGATTCCAGAATGAGTCTGTGAGACCGGCAGTTAATAATAATAAAATGGCGTTTATATTGAGACATTTTTGTTGATACCGAAAATTGACTGGTGTATGTAAATTAGTCGCTCGGCAATCGCCTGTAAGAAAATTGACTGAAAGCCAACTTCTTGTTTGTGGTTATTGGAGCTTTTCGGCCGATGATTTTAAGACAAAACACAAGTTTTTCTTTTTATCCTACGCGTCTCTTTTTTCATCAACTTGTAATTCAATTTCTGTGTATGCACTTCGTGTTATTTTATAAAAAGGTGACATAAGGTCAACGGCAATAATGTCAATTGACCTTATGACCACTTCAAAAAGCCGCCACATCAATTGAAGTTATGACCATATGAAATAGCACAACGTCAAGTTTCTAATGGCTGTCCAGTATACAGATTATGATCAATCTGCCTTTCTAAATTTTAATATTTTGTTTCGCACCTCACGTATTAAAATGCTTAAAACTGCTGATTTTGAAGTTACGTTTCGTTGCCGAATGAAAAGAGCAATTAGTGCAGGCCGGTGGAATTTGTGTAGCAATTATTTGAGTGTAAAAGTTGTTCGTCTGCTACCCATCTCTCACTCCATTTGGCCAGTCAATATATGCATATAAATTACTTTAATTATATTATATATTAATTACTATATATAGGTATAAGCTAGGCTTAGTATAAGCTGTAGGAAATAAATAAATGGTAGAGAATTTGTGTTTAACCAAAACGTATTGAGATGTTTTAATTTTTTGGCGCAGAAAAAGGCGAAAGTCTCGATTTTAATTGAAAAATCTGGCAACCCTAAATATGACCTTATTACCGAAATGGTAAAAATTTACACAGCATTTTCCTAAATGGCCCTAAAGTCAAATTAAATGAAGCCAAAAAATGAAATTGACGTTTAGATACAGCAGGGGTCATAATGCAAGTGACCTTAATTCTGTTGATCTTATACCACACCCTCTTGAGGATTTGAAATGCGTTTTTAAGCTTTGGTGGCATTAAGCTAACAAAAAACCAAGGCTGCGTAACTCTGCAACTTTATCATTTCCTTGCAGAAAAAAATATCGATTACTAAAAAAAAACTAAGAGTTGACTATTTTACGGGATTTCGTAAAGTAAGGTATTAACTGGTTGGAAAGTAAGTAACGATGCCATGGCAGCCACTGTAACAGAGGAATTGAAATAATAAAACCGGTGCGTCTGACTAGCGATTCAGCTGTGTACCTCTTGACTCGCCGTCAAAATCAAATTCATTTTCGATTTGCACAAATCAGCCAGCGTCATGTCTGTGGGACTAATACTAAAATATTTGCACCAACATATCGCAATTGACTCTTGACTCTGACCCACTGAATGGCTCAGATTTGATTTCATGCATCACCAATATAAAACGTTTGTTGTTGTCTTTCAGATGGATGTGATATATCGCAAATCGTTGATAATAGCGTAATTTATATTTCGATAAAAATTCGTTGAAAAGTAAGCAGATATAACCAACTCATATTATATTTCCGAGTGGTTTATTTTCAAATGTTTTTCAACCATTTTACATTTATTTTCTCGAATGAAAAAGTTCGTTTTGCTTATACATATCAAGTCATGGATCAGCACGGATCAAATGAGTACGTATGGTTACTAGTAAGCATATGTCATTCAAGGGATTCACCATATCAGAGCTCTTGTGATTTAAAAAATGGATTTCGATCACGGACCGTATAACACTAAACGGGCCTGGGCTTTCAGTGACTGACCATTTTTATAAAAAATTACAATAAATAAATTTTATTCCGCCTGAGAAAGCAATTTTTTCAATGACAAGCTTAATATCTACGCTGAAATATATGAAGGCAGTAATTTCACTTTAAGCTATTATGTTTTTAATATGATATACGTACATACATACATATATGTGTCACTATGCTCGAAGATATTTACCAAAAGTGAAATAAATTAAAACTGCATTAAACTTTCTTTTAAATTTAAACCAAAAAACTTTAAAGTAAATATCGTAGCTGGGAAAATTTTGTTTTATAAATCATATAAGCAGCGGGGGACACATATACACAGTTACCAAATTAAGAGTGTGTTAGAATGCACGAAAGCGTAGTGAGCGCGAAGGAAAAATCAATTTTCTTTATAGTTGGATTTCAGCGCTTGTACAGTGAGCACGTATTACACACATTCTTTGGTACTTGGTTTCAAGCACTCGTGCGAAAACTCCTTACTGTACGAGCGTCAAAATCAAACTAAACGCCCCGTCACATAAGCAGTTTTTCATATGCGTAGATGCACTTAACTCAATCTTATGCATTATGAGTAGATTGCACGTATTTTTATGTAGAACGGCAGATTCAGCGACACTGGCGCCATCTGACATGAAAAAGTAGCCAACTCCCAACTTTTGTTGCAAGCAAAGCATAAGAAGAAGAATTTGACATTTGCTTCGGGTAAGGGTGCTTTCACACTTAGTGTACGAGCATCAAAATCAAACTAAATGAGCTGTCGTTAGTTTTGACGGAGTAGTCGTCGTGCTTTCGCTCATCGTATACGTATATTGTAGCTTAGGAGGTGCTAAGCTCACGCCCACCCCTGATCGTGACGAATGAAAATAAACTATATTCCGTCTACAAACAAGCAAGCTCGTTTGATGACCACGCTCATGCGCAGAACGTTTTTTAAGTTTAATGTTAGCAATATATTAAGGGCCTCATTCTTTATTGCTTAACGAACGTTCGTTTCGACTCAGAGAAGATATACCCTTGTTTTTACATTGTGTTTAATGATGACAGCGTATCCTTTCACAATTTATTTCGCCTTTCTCTTTGACCCAACTTAAGAAAATAAAGGCTGTCGCTTAGAAAATAGCATTGCTAGACGAAACCGCTCCAAGACGTTTCGTTCATCTCAGCTATCGTACGCAATACATATTTATATTTATAACATATTTACAAATTTTTTTTTAAGTTTTAACAAATATGCGTGTACACGCTGCTCGTTAATCAACAACTAAACCACTACCGCTATGCTGAGTTTACTCTTATCAACACAGCCACAATTTACATTTTGGTGACCACTGCTTGCAATTCAAAACTCTGTATGTGTTAATCACAGTAATTTTTTTGTTTTAATGGAATTTTATTTATTTCAAATAAAATTTTTTTTTACTAAAATTTCAATACTTGTCTTGATAAATAACATTTCTATTAGCATAAGTGCTAGATTAAAACATATTTACATACATACATTCTGTATAAAGGTGTTTTAATTAAAAAATGGACAGTTGCACCTCAACATTTTTTATATTTCAGTTATAAGTCTTTTCCTAAAAAAATACTGCAAATTTAAATTTCAAAATCGTTGCACTCAAGTAAACATTCATATTTACATACATAAATATAGAAAAAACCAGTAAGGAAGGCTAAGTTCGGGTGTAACCGAACATTACATACTCAGCTGCGAGCTTTGGAGACAAATGTTGGAGTTGAATGTTGAAATAATTTACTTATATACTATAAAGATATTAAATTTTTGTAAACATTTTTTTAAGAAGAGCGCCTAATAGGAGTATCGTATCATGATATCTTCAATCAGTGCCAAATTACAGCTTGCAAAACTTTTAAACTACCTTCTTTTAAAAGTAAGCGTTGCTTCGCCCACTGTCCAAAATTTAAAAAATTTCTATTCTGCGTCATAAAGTTAAACCACCTACCAAGTTTCATCGCTTTATACGTCTTTGGTAATGAATTATCGTGCTTTTTCGGGTTTTCGAAAATTTCGATATCGAAAAAGTGGGCGTGGTTATAGTCCGATTTCGTTCATTTTTAATAGCGATCTGGGATGAGTGCCCAGGAACTTACATACCAAATTTCATTAAGATACCTCAAAATTTACTCAAGTTATCCTGTTTACGGACAGACGGACGGACGGACGGACATGGCTAAATGAATTTCTTTGTTCGCGCAGAACATTTTGATATATAGAAGTCTATATATATCTCTATTAGTTTATGCCGTTAGGGGGTACCGTTATGCGAACCGAATAAATATACTCTGTGAGCTCTGTTCAGCTGAGTATAATTAGTTAATACTTAAACATAAACGCTTGCAATCGCTTTTAAGTACTTATTTATATTACAATTTTAAGTACTAATATCTGTTAAAATCAATCCGACTTAAAATACATTCAGCACTTAATTAAACTTTCTTTAAGTTCTTTTCAAATAAAAATTTTAAATTTAAGGAGATCGTTTTAAATTCAAATGCTTTACATACACTTAGAAGTACATAAATGTATAAGAAAGACTTTCTTTACATGGAAAATGTACAAAATTTGCTTAATTCAAATGATTATATATTATATATAAATACATATGTACATTAGGGTGGCTCTTCGTTGTATGGAGCAGAAAAAAGTGTTTGGATTTACAATCTCATTCACTAGAAATATGCGAGTTGCTCAAAAACGAATATATACGAATATAGTTATACAAAATCGTATTCCAATGTATAAAGATTTAGAGGTTGCGCAAGGAACTTGAATTCCTGAAAAGAGACGAATTTAAAAATTCCAAGTGTTCATATTCCTTTACCCTAGAAACAATTACCCTAAAAGGAATTTCCTGTCTTGTATTCTTATGTTTTTTAGATGACAGCAAGCTTAGTTGGCGGCCGCCGTGGTGTGATGGTAGCGTGCTCCGCCATCCCCACCAAAGATCCAGGATAACGGCCCCGGGAAAAGCAACATCAAAATTTGAGAAACGTGTTTTTTCAATTGGAATAAAATTTGTCTAAGCGGGGTAGCCCCTCAGCAGTGTTTGACAAGCGCTCCGAGTGTATTTCATTGTGTGGGACAAAATGACCAACGGCCGTCATGAAAAAAATTCTCAAAATTAAACAGAAGTGGATAGCGTTTTGAAACTTTCACGTCGTTAAAAACAAATTGAATGAGCTAAAAACCTGTGTATTAGAAAAATGTCTAAAAATTCCTAATAAAAACTTAAAGTTTTGTCCGAAATTGAAATCTTGGCAGCCCTTCTATTTAATATATTTTTTTATTACTTGACCAATTTTTGTAATTTTTAAATAAACCTGTCGAGGTTATTGATAACAAGTGAGACACAATTCTACCCACAATAACTGAATTGGATTGGACTAATGTAATATATAATTCGCCCTTTTTACGATTACAAGCTGCTTGCGCAATCTCTAAATCTTTTTTGATTGGCCGAAAATGTTGCAGATGCTGATTTTAGGCTATTTTAATATTTGAGGCGGGTTAGATCGAGAATCGGAACGCATTGGAAAATTAGTGTCACTCTAATGTACATACGTAAATGCTATATATATATACATTGGGTTTATGGCTTAAATGGTACTAAAATATAAATTTCGTTGATTTTATTTTCGCTTATACAATAAATTACAATTCAATTATTTTCGTTTTGTTACAATACTTCTTTCTCTATTGAGAATTTGAAAGTTTTGCTTAGCGCGTGGAAACCATGGCGTATACGCAAACTTTTATTGTTGCATTCAATTTCGTTGATAGCGAAAAAAATCGTTCCATAACTTTTTATTTGAAGTTCTCTGAGTTCTCGAAAATAAAAAAGAATTTATCTGGCGAAATTTGATAAAAAACCGTTTACTGATAATTCTCTGTTCGTTGTTGTACATACAAATCTTTTTTTAAGACGATTTTATTAGCTTCATAGGTACATACATATGTATGTTTTTGTGTATATAACTCTCCTTTGGACCAAGAGCTAAGGTTTTATTATTGTTATGGCATTTTCTTTTTTGGACAAAATGTTACCCCCATGTTACACTCTTTAATACTTACTTTTGAACTAGGACACCTAGCGCTATGCAAAGTTACTCTTGTTGTGGGTAGCGAGACACAACCAGATATTCCACCACTTTAAGTACGTTCATATGGAGTTTACAAAAAATAACCCCTTTTCAAATGTACGCGGATCCGAAAAAGTGTTGTGAAAAAGGACCCAGTTATTGAAAAGTAACCCGATCTGCAAAAGTAGCCGGCTCCAAAATGGGTCCAGGCCCGAAAAGGTACTCAATCCGGAAGATGCACCAGGTTCTAAAAAAAATGCCGGGCTTTAAAAAAGTATACGCATCCAAAAAAATATCCAGTTCTGATAGAGTACCCGGTTAATAAAAAGGACCCGGTTTTAAAAAAGTACTCGGTTCCGTATATATATAAGTTCTTATATATGTAAGTACGTCAGTCGTTTAATTCAATTGGATGATAATTGAAAATTGAATTGAGTTAATACAGAAATAAAAATAGTTTAAAAAAGTTAAAAAAAAACACTTAAAAAAAACTTTAATTAAAAAAAAATTATTAAAAAAATAATTTAATACAGAAAATTTTACTTTATAAGAAAATTTTAACAAAATGATAAAATTTCTTAACAAATTTAGAAATAATCTGGATAAATTAAAATAATAAAGTCGAGTAAACAACAACTTAAAAAAATGTATATGTAAATGGTTTTTAAAATTAACCTAACTAGCCTAAAATAATTTAAGAAAGCTCATAACAAATTAATTTTTGGTTCTAGACAAATTAATATTTTTTTAAAAATTAATAGCTTTAATTGTCTTAAGCTGCACCCCGCACATTATCCGACTGTGTAATACCTCTCACCCTGCATTCTGCGTGTATAACCAACCCAAATAATACAAAGTAAGAGTTTATTAGCATTTGATGAAATCCAACAAACATTAAAAAATCACAGTTTACCCTGAAAGTATTCACACGCCTAAAAGTGTGCACACTGGGTTGGGTCGATTTGTATGGACGAAAATTAACCGATATCGGCCATCGATTTTTCGATAGGATTTGGGCTCAGGACAAACAAGTTCCACTACGCATACCCAAAAAAACAATTTTCGAGCCTGCGAAAATAAAGTCGATTTTTCGACCAAAATTCTTCTAATTTTCCATAAAAGAAATCGGTAAAAGATATCGGTTAATAATTCGACCCAGTCTAATGCACACGCATCTAAGCCTTAAGGCTTGGTTTCTTCGAAAGCGGTGCCGCTATATAGCGGCCGTTACATAGCGGTAGAGTGCGTTGTCAAAAATATTGCAATGTAAAAGTAGTTATGTGGAAACTAAGAAGACGGTGAAGTTCACAGTAACGTAATATAGCGGCAGGGCACAAAACATTACGGCTGTCATGATGGTAGAAACTCGTTCAGCACCGTTTTTTCCCACCGCTATTGTCAAAGCGGTGAACATTTTGTCAAATATTTCAAATTATTTATAAAATAAACATGAATTGAAATTGAAATTTTTTTCTTGTGAGTTTATTAAAAAAAAGTATAAAAAAAAACTACAAAAACATTTAGAAATGTAAAGTTTAATTTTGCAACACATCTGCCGTAACTGTTCGTAGTTTCCACCAAAGCGTTGCTGCTATAAACGGTGAGTATACTGGCAGCTCCTTAGCTGACGTGACATAACGGTACCGCTTTTGGAGGAAACCAAGCAATGTATTCTATTATATAATTGAAATTGCACGTGCTGTTAGAACCAATAAAATCTGGGTACCCACCAGAGATCTGTTTTGAGTACTAATAAAATTAATGCACTTAGTCATGAGCCAAAAATTGTATCTAAATGTGTACTTCGTCAAGTACAGACAAATACTATCAGTGATTAGCACATAAAATAGAAAATACATACGAGTGCCCCGTAACACATATGTCTCATACATATATGACATTGTTGAGTATAAACTGATGTCATAGTCGCTTTAAATCAGTAGCACTTTGTTTTCGTGTGTAATACACTGTATACTTCGTTTATCATCGGTTTTACTTTGGCGCTGTATTCAGTTTAGTTTCGTGTACTTTATTAATTTTATTGCACTGTTAGTCTTACTTATTCCAATTAGTGTTTTCGTATAACACAGTTGACTTTCCTGATCAATAAGTGAAACTGAAACTCAAACTGAACTGCTTCGTGGCTTATGAGCGGTTATTCATTTTACGAAGCATGACTATGTAAATGTGTGTTAGTGGATATAAGTACTTGATATTCTTTGTTTGCATACGCACAAATACTCATTTTTTGGTTAGTCCATTAATAACCTTAAAAGATGAATAATTGCAGCTCCCTGGTACCCACAACCTAACTTGACCCTAAAAGTATGTAATGTTTTCTATATTAATGATCATCGCTTTTGTTACTTATATTTATGGCTTGCTTTGTTTGTTTTTGTTCAAACCACGCTAAGCCTATCACATAAATAAATATATACTTATATACAAAGGAAAGATAATTTCTGGTTTTTCCTTTTGTTAATATAAATAGACCTCTAAGTATTTAAATGTGCGCATGAATACGCTTTTGGGCTGTCTTTTGCAGTTATTTAAGTAGGATGACAAACTGTTTGTTCAACTCCATTCGTCCTTCCTTAATCCTTGCTATTTACTGTATAACAAGTTTGTGTTAGATATGCCCAGTATTACTTATCGTCTTGCATTCTGCATTCCAAGGAAGTTTGTCTAAATACTTGTCTCATTATTCTTATTCATCAATGAAGTTGCTTCAGCTTCGTTTTCAGTGAAAACTTTCGGTCGCTCATTAATGCTACCATTGTCAACTTTAACAATAACATTTGTGCTAAATTTCATTGCATCTTCGGACATTTCCTTTGACAAAAAAGAGAAGAAATAAGAGATTAGTAACTATGGGAGGAAATATGTTTATCAAGAGCTTATAAATAATTTAGAACCAATTACTTAATAGAAACATCGTATTATTATTTAACCCTTTCGATCCGAAAAGCCTCTGATGTAAACAGAACTTGTTAAAGGTGTTCAATCGGTACAATGGGCAAAGTAAAAGCATTTTATCACATCTAAATGAAATTCGGTTAAAAGGAGGCGGTGGGAGGGGCTGGGAAATACACGTTCCGTTTGTATTTTTGTATGGAACTTATTTTTCCCGATTAGTATTTTATGACCCCTTATCTGAAATATAATGGCGTTTGGTTTTTATAAGAAAATTAACTTTATTTCAAATTCAATGAATAATTTTGGTATAGAATAAAAGAGAAGCAATACAGTATAAAAAAGCAGTCGGTTTCCAAGGCAGTCGGTTCTATTTACCGGAGCGACTCGGTATTTTTCCCGACCAAGGACTGTCATTTCAGTGTAACCCCATTTAAGAAAAAAATCTTTTAAGGACGGTCATACTCTTGGCAGTGTGTCTCGTGTAAGGGATGGTTGCATCGGACAGGTTGTTCTGGGCTAGATCCCAAAACCAGACGTCCACGTAACTTCTATAAATCTTTTGTGGCTCCTTGCAGTTCACGCCCTCGGGCGTCCCGTAGTCTACGCCTTAGCACCCCCACCCCCCCACCCCCACCGTCCAGCAGCCCCCGCTGCCCTGCAAGCCACAACAAGCACCCGCTTCTGCTCGCTCCCCACGGCGCCACCAAAACATACGGCTGCTCCCACTCATACCTACAATCTCCGTAGTAGAGTCGGGAGCAATACCGAGCATCAGCCCCTGCCCCCGTCTTCTCATCCCTCTTTTCCGGCAGCAATTTTATAGGCCAGGGAAACAGACTCTTAGTCCCTATCTCCTTTTGCACCGTTTGCCAGCACATAATATATATGTTTGCGACATCCGCCCAATGCAGTTCCTGCCATGGGCGGTGCCACTTTCCTAGATGTACTGGTCTCCGCGACGGCAACCCCCCGACGGGTTTCATTGCGCCATGTTGCCAGGCCACATACCCAAATACACCGGGTACCCAAATTCTTACCCAAAGAAGTCCAGTCCCAGGGCTACAACAGCAGTTGCGTCCTAGCCTTCCACAACGCAGGCGTAGTCACCCGTCACTTACTCCCAGAGTGACAACGTCTCCACCATGCACTTCAGAATTCTGCAGTTAAACTCTAATGAATTAACTAGGAAGATCACAGAGATAGTCGATTTCATGAAGCGGCATAACATCCGCATTGCTGCGATTCAAGAGACTAAACTCACAGCAAGATCTGCTCTGCAGACCTGTTCTGGGTATAACGTCCACAGTAAAGATCGCGAGAGCGGAAATGGAGGCGGCCTCGCGTTTATCATACATCATTCTGTGCAATAACATACATTTGATCGTGACATCGGCCGCAGGGAGAGTGTCTTAGAACGTCAAGACTTCTCTGCCTGTCAGCCGATGCAAACCTAGAAATCATCAACATCTACATCCCTCTTGTCACCTGTTGCTCCAGTGGATACCGCCCTAATATCAGCGCCTTACTCACTGGCTACAATCGCATTATTTTAGGCGATTTCAATGCCCATAACGATCTATGGCATTCAAACTTGCGGGCGGACAGTAGGGGTGAGATGCTGGAGGATCAAATAGAAGAAACGACGTTCTGCACAATAAACGGAGACGCCCCCATACGTATGGTAGGAAGCTGTCACAGTTCGCCGGATATATCAATCGTGAGCGTAGAACTCGTAAACTGCGTCAACTGGCTGCCGATGGTAACATTGGCATCCGACCACCTGCCTATACTTATTTCGCTGGAGCGTACCGCCGACTTCATCGTCACAGAAAAACGCATTTTCATAAACTTTATAAAAGGAAAGTGGGATGAATACAAATCCTTTACAGACAACCGCTATGCTGCCCTCCCTATCCCGACTGATGCCCGTCAAGGGGAGCGTGTTTCTGCAAGGTCATTGAATCCGCCTCGGCGTGCTTCATTCCCGCCGTAGAATTCCCGAAATTCGGCCGCACTTTCCGGCGGAGGCTGCAAGTTTAGCGATAGAACGTGACCTTATAAGACAGCTCGATCCCGGCGACCCCCAAATAAGGGATATAAACTAACGCATTCAGATTGCTCGTGGATGACCACAAGCGGGCGAAATGGGAGGAGCACCTAAGCGGTTGTAACCTCTCTGCCGGTGTAGGTAAACTTTGGTTCACCGTAAAGTCCCTCTCGAATCCGTCTAGGCACAATGACAATGTTTCCATCGCCTTTGGCGATAAAGTGCTGTCGGATGCGAAAAAATGCGCGAGCGCTTTCTGCGACAATTTATAATGCATTCTACGGTCGACAAAGATAGACGGAGGTCCAACAGACACGCACATAAACATACATTCAGCTCGTCACCAATTACCATCACCGCCAAAGAGTTTGAGGATGCCATAGGTCATGCTAACCATCCAAAGCAGTGGGCCCAGACGGCATAGCTGATGCTTAAAAGCCTAGGGAAAGAGGGTTTCAAATATTTAGCACATGTCTTCAGGCTGTCTCTTTCCACCTTTGTCATACCCGAAAAATGGAAAATGGCCAAGGTGGTCCCGCTACTAAGGCCTGGGAAACCAGCTAAAATAGGAGAGTCATATCGCCCGATATCTCTCCTATCGCCAGTAGCCAAGACGCTTGAAGCCATTTTGCTCCCCTACTTCAAAGCAAATTTGCAGCTAGCCTGTCATCAGCATGTCTTCAGAAAACTCCATAGCACCACCACCGCGCTAAATGCCATCAGCACCCAGATAAATTGTGGTTTAAATCAAAACCCCCACCATAGAACAGTACTCGTTGCGTAAGACCTATCAAAAGCTTTTGATACGGTCAACCATGGCTCGTTACTGCAAGACCTGGAAGGGTCTACCCTTCCCCCATATCTTAAAAGGTGGACCGCAAATTATCTGGTGGTCGGAGGCATCGGTGCAATTTAGAAACGAAACATCAAAACCAAGGAGAATTAAACAAGGGGTGCCACAGGGTGGTGTCCTATCACCACTTTTGTTTAATTTCTACATATCTAAGCTACCTTCACCACCGAAAGGAGTCACAATCGTTTCCTACGCCGATGACTGCACAATAATGGCCACAGGCCCAGGCCCAAAGATCGATGAGCTCTGCAATAAAATAAACGGCTACCTCCCTGATCTCTCCAGTTTTTCGCCCCGCGAAACCTGGCCGTATCACCAACTAAATCTTCCGCGACCTTATTTACAACATGGACGTCCCAAATGTCGACCATTTTGAACATCCACGTCGATGGCACTACGCTACCGACTGTCCTACACCCCAAAATCTTGGGTGTGACGTTTGATCAGGATCTACATTTTGGTGAGCATGCAGCCGCAATTGTACCGAAAATCCAGAGCCGTAATAAAATCCTCAGCTCCCTTGCTGGCAGTACTTGGGGGAAAGACAAAGAAACGTTCATTACCACATACAAAGCAATTGTGAAGCCGATTGCATGCTACGCGTTCCCCAAATGGTCGCCAAGCCAAAAAATTACCCACTGGAAGAAGCTACAGGCCTGCTAAAATACTGCTCTCAGAACCGCCACGGGCTGTCTTCTTATGTCCCCAGAACACCATCTACATAATGAGGCGAGAATATTCCCCATCAGGAAGAGAAATGAGATGCTAATCAAACAGTTCCTGTTGAATACCCAGAAACCTGGGTATCCCAACAGACATCTGATTGATGAGCCAACACCGCCTAGGGGCTTAAGGAGTCATCTTCGTAGGCATGTTGAGGAAATACGGCACCTGGGAAATCAGCCGTATGAAGCAAAAAACACAAGCAGGTCCTCAGTGAACTCCACAAACAGGCGTCGGACCTTTATGGCAGGAATTTCCCCGGTGAATCCAGTACTCAAAGAACAGTACCCAAAACTTGCGGAAGAGGAACGCATACTCCCCAGGGAAACGCGAGACACTCTGGCTCAACTTCGTTCTGGGTACTGTAACAGGTTAAACTCTTACCTATCCCAGAATCAACCCCGATATACAAAATGTATGCCCCGCTTGCAATGTGTCCCAACATCACACCAACCATCTCTTTAGTTGTAATTTGGAACCAACGCCTCTAACTCCCCTTTCATTATGGTCCACCCCTGTTGAAACAGCAAGTTTCCTTGGACTCCCGCTAGAGGATATTGATGACAATTTGTTATCGGTCGCAGCTGTTAGGTGGGGCGAAGCACTGC
The DNA here is from genome assembly GCA_029619165.1 of Eurosta solidaginis. Classification (NCBI taxonomy): domain Eukaryota; kingdom Metazoa; phylum Arthropoda; class Insecta; order Diptera; family Tephritidae; genus Eurosta; species Eurosta solidaginis. The sequence goes on from JARSSU010022084.1 coordinate 31,947, forward strand.
TACAACAACACTAACAACAACAACCCAGTTTACATATACATAGTTCGACAATTGGTAAATCTGAATAGATTTTAAAGATGCCGTACAACGTCGATGCTTAACGGTGTTTCCCCTCCAAAGAGATGCCAACGATCTAGCATGTGAAAAACACTGATTTCATGCATTGGAAAAAGTTTCCGTTTCGAGATTAACGCAATAACGCTTAAGAAGTTGGCCAAAGTATTGCCCTTACGGTTAATGTATGTATATATCGACGATATTGTTTCGTATTGCATATTTGTAGTATACTAATTTATACTAAAATCTTTTATTATTAACGCATAAATTTACTACATTGAACAATTGTTGGCAAAAATTATTTGTCAGTTCGAATTGTTCAGAAACAGTTGAGCAGCAAACTGGTTCCGAACGTGTATCGAGCTACTAGAACCGCTCGGTATCCGGGTATCTGGAGCTCTATTTTATAACTCAACGTTGCTTGTATATTTAACATAGAAAAAATAAAAGCTGTATATATTTATTAATTAATTTATTTATTTAATAATTTGGGAAAAATTTAAACAACGTGACATCAGGATGGACAAGACTACAGCTGTTTCGGGTTCAAATCCCACTCCCGGGAGAAAAGGCTTTGAAGAGATTTACAAGGTATAATCGAAACGGCTGTCGCTTTGTCCGTCCTGATGTCACGTTGTTTAAATTTTTCCCAAATTATTAAATAAATTATAAATTAAAAATTGCTTCAAATAAATGTTTTCATATATTTAAAGCAATACGGACAATCCCGGCTTAACTCTTACAAATATGTAACCTTCATATTTTTGTACTTTGCTTTGGAGTTTCGCAGAATGCAGAAGGCTTATCGCTACTACATATTAGCAGTTTTCATCTTAATCAAGTTCTTTTGGCTTTTATCGGCCCGATTCTGTGCACTTGACAAATAGTCAATAAGTTGACAAGTAATCAAGATTTTTATCAAGTTGACAAATATTTCTATTCTGTGCATAACTTGACAACTCTAAAAAGCTCTATGACCTGTGCTTTTCACCATACTGTGGTGACCTAAATAAAGTAAACCAATTTAAAAATATTTTTGATGACATAAAATATTTTCATTTTTTGATTATAAAAAATAAATAATATAAGAATAAATTTAAAATATAACAAGTATTTTTGTTACAAGTAGATAGCTCTACATATACCATTCCTGGAGGGTTTTGGGGACTCCATCGGGTACTCCCGGGGTCATTTGGGGGACATTCTGGGATTGTTTTGGGGACTTCCTCGGGGTAATTTGGGGGACATTCCGGGTTGGTTTTGGGGACTCCCTCGGGATAATTTGGGGTACATTCTGGGATGGTTTTTGGGACTCCATCGGGTTGTCCCGGCGTCATTTAGTGGTCATCCCAACCATTCCCCAATGACCCCCAAAATACCCAGGAGGACCCGAGGGAGTCCCCAAAATCATCCCAGAATGTTCCCTAATGACCCCGGGAGGACCCGACGGAGGCCACAAAACCATCCCAGAATGTCCACCAAATAACCCCGAGGCAGTCCCCAAAACCATCCCAGAATGTACCCCAAATTACCAGAGGGAGTCCCCAAAACCGTTCCGGATTGTCCCCAAAATTACCCGAGAGGACCCGATGGAGTCCCCAAAACCATCCCAGAATGTTCCCCTAATGACCCCGGGAGGACCCGACGGAGGCCCCAAAACCATCCCAGAATGTCCACCAAATAACCCCCAGGCAGTCCCCAAAACCATCCCGGAATATCCCCCAATGACTCCGAGGGAGTCCCCAAAACCATCCCGGAATGTCCCCCAAATTACCCCGAGGGAGTCCCCAAAACCATCTCCCAATGGCCCCAAAATTAACCCCGAGAGAGTACCCCAAACCATCCCAGAATGTCCCCCAAATGACCCCGGGTGGACCCATTGGAGTCCCAAAACCATCCCGGAATGTCCCCCAAATGACCCCCAGAGAGTTCCCAAAAAGATCCCAGAACGACCCCTAAATGACCCCGGGAGGACCCCGAGGGAGTCTCAAACACCATCCCGAAATTACCCCCAAAAACCTCAGATGGAACCTCCCACAATAATTGCAAAAGTAATAAATGTTCTTCCATTTTCTCTCGATCGCACAATAACAGAATTCTAATTTAAATTTATCCGTATAAATTAAATTATCAGGAGCGTTTGACTTATTGACAATTTGTCAGCGAAAAAGCTTTATATTTTTTATATAGAATAGCAATTACTTGATAAATTGTCAAACTTGACAAATAAGCAAGATGGTGAATTTGTCAAGTGCACAGAATAGGGCTGTAAGTCTATACAGAAGCAAATAATAATATCAACACACTCTTATATATGTATTTCTAAGAAATGGGCATGTTCAGTCCTGACTGGGACACTTTGAGCCCATCATGAATACTGATGGGACACATACATCCCAGTAAGATGAAAATGCTAATAGTTTTTGAAATAAATAGAAAATCTGATAATTACATACCTCAGTGTATAACGAAAACACTAGCTCAATGAATTAAAATACTTTTGGTTGATATTAGAACTCAATAACCACGAAAACTCGTAAAACGGCGACACTTACAAAATTCGCGCCCAAACTTGCGTTCTTATTTTAACTAAATAGCGCGTGTTTACCATTCAATGTCAAATAAGGGAAAGTAATACCATTAGTCACTTAATTTCCAGGCTAGGCATCCTTAAACATATACTGGGACACATAGGTCCCGTTCGGATCGAAAGAGTTAATTGAAGATGGACTTAATAGATAAATGTGTTTTGTTAGCATATTTGTAGGTGTAAAAAATGTACGCAAAGGAGATAATTTTGGTTTTTGAATATACATAAGTTAATACGTGTGTGGATAAAAATTTCTCTAATCTGAGTCCATGAAATGGGTGTGACATTCGTTCAGGATCTACATTTTGGCAAGCCTACAACAGTATTTGTATCTATAATTCTGAGCCGAAGTAAAATTCACTAATCTCTCGCCGCCATCACTTGAGGTAAAGATATAGATGCGCTCATTACCACCTACAAATCAATTGGCCGACTGCTGGCATCCTACGCGTCCCCGATATGGTCGCCGAGTTTAAGCATTACTCATTGGAAGAAACCGCAATCCTATCCAAACACTGCTCTCAGAACTGTAACAAGTTGTTTTCTTATGTCCTCAGAACATAATTTACACAGTGGGGCTAGATTACTCCCCACAAGGGAGAGAAATGAAATGCTGAGCAAACAGTTTCCGCTGAATAACCGGGCATACCAACAGACATATGAACGAAGTGGTCCCACCTCCCATGGATGACAGAAATTGCCCGGCGAACCCCGTTTTTAAAATTAAATACCCTAAAACCTTACCTATACATAATAGAAGTGGGGAAAAAAATGTTGAAAGACTTCAAAACAAGAGCTGTAAAATCATCGAAAAAATCTTCCGATCAATTTTTCTAAATGCACGAAAACGTGGGATGAGGCCCCACTTCCCATGGATGCCAGGAATTGCCCGGGGCACTCCGTTCTTAAAGTCAAATACCCAAATTGCAGTAGAGGAAAGCAACCGCCCCACGAAGATTTGCGTCAAACACACAATGTATTTCCTGCTTGTAATGTGCCACCACATGACACCTACCATCTTTTCAATTGCAATGTGGAACCAAAGCTTATAAGACTTCTTTCTCTGTAGTCCACCCTTATTGAACCTACAAGTTTCTTTGAACTTCCGTCAGAGGATAATGATGACAAATTATGAGTAGTTTCATCTATTGGATGCTTGTTGCTACAACAACAACAACAAGCATTTCTACGAAAAGGAGATGAAGATTTTTGAAAAATTTTCCTACCCAATCTGTGATATTTTTTATACTTGTACTTGTACACAGGATATCATAACTTTGATTGGATAACGGTTGTTTCTACAGGTATAAGGGAATCGAGATTGATATAGGAGATAGGTATATATCAAAATCATCAGTATCGAAAAAAAATGTCCGTCCGTCCGTCCTTCTGCCCATTAAAACGATAACTTGAGTAAATATTGAGATATCTTCACCCAATTTGGTACACGAGCTTATCTGTACCCAGAATAGATTGGTGTTGAAAATGAGCGAAATCGGATAATAACCACGCCCACTTTTAATATATATAACATTTTGGAAAACACAAAAAAACCTAACTATTTAGTAAATAATACACCTAGAACCTTGAAATTTGACGTGTGGACTGATATTGAGACTCTTGATAAAAATTTGAAAATTTTGTTTTAAATAGGCGTGGCGCCGGCCACTTTTGATAAAATCAATTTTACAAATATTATTAATCATAAATCAAAAATCGTTAAACCTGTCGTAACAAAATTCGGCAGAGAGGTTGCCTTTACTATAAGGAATGCTTTGAAGAAAAATTAAGGAAATTGGTTAAGGCCACGCCCACTTTTATATAAAAGAATTTTAAAAGGGTCGTGGACGAATAAAATAAGCTATACCTTTGCAAAAAAGAGCTTTATATCAATGGTATTTCATTTCCCAAGTGGATTTATAACAATAAATAGGAAAACTTCAAACTTTTAAAAAATGGGCGTGGCACTGCCCCTTTTATGACTAAGCAATTTTCTATGTTTCGGGAGCCATAACTCGAAGAAAAATTAGTTCAGAATAGAACCATATGTATATGTATTATTGCGCAGCCTTGGAACACTATTATGCATATAAAAGAAACAACAACGGCATTTAAAATGTACAGCTAGGTATGTAATGTTCGGTTTCATCCGAACTTAGACTTCCTTACTTGTTATCACTGTTTCTATTTTATGAAAAAGAGAATCGCTTAAGGACAATATTTGGCAGTTTATGGGTATCAAATACAGTTAATTACTGAAACTAGTAGACGATATTCAACATGAAATTGTTGGAATAAAGTCCCGGGCAAAACGACATGAAACATTTTGAAAAACTTTTTTCAATAAGGACAAATGTGGCTAACACGCGTGTTGTTCGCAGCTTTCTAGGTCTGCTAAAAAATTACCTTTACGCTTTTCGTCACTGGCAGCATTTGCAGACACACTCGCCTTTTATCCTGACGATGATGCTACAAATAAACCTTAGGCTGTTGGCAGAGTGCTCGTCACTATTATTATAAGCGAGAAGCGAATTTTATTTTCATACTAACAGACCCGGCAGACGTTGTTCTGCCCTAAATTTGGTATATCTGCATACGTTTTAATAAGCTTTTTTCGTCTAACTCTGTTCTCGCACCTCTACTTTTTCCTAATCGTTGTATTCACACCTCCCTCCGTATTTTTCGCTGCATCTATCCCCATCTTCCTCTCTTTCTCCATCTTTCTCAGTCTCCTTCTCCTCTCTCTCTTCTCTTCTCTCAAGTTTTTCTCATTTTCTTCATACCTTATTGCCAGTCCCAGAGGGTGGTATGTATTTTGTTCCAGTCCCATTCCGAGTCTCTGTCCCAGTCCCACTCCGAGTCTCAGTCTCAGTCCCAGTCCTAGTCCTAATCCCAGTCCCCGTACCGTGCGTTTGATAGGCATATTTTATAAACGAATTTTAATTTCCGCAATAATTTGAGATATTGAAATAGATCTCACATCACAATGTAGTACTCATTTCTACCTTTCGTTTGACACCCATGTTGGAAAAACTAATTTTTGGGTCACATTTGTGTCAATAACTGTGGAACCGGATAAGATATCCTGATGAAGGATGTCTTAAATTTTAGCATAGACTCTAGTAATATAATAATGATTAAAATAAATACATTCAATTCAATGGAGTAGTTTTTGTGTGTGGTGGGCATAATTCTAAAAAACAACATTTTTGGTCACTCTGGGTCCACATTTTGGGCAATAACTCGGGAACTGGGTGAGATATCCAAATGAAGGTTATCCTAAGTTTTAAGTTAGACGTCACGTGATAGAATGGTGAAGTTTCATGCAATTCTAACCAGTAGTTTGTACGTGATGCCCGGACAATAATACAGACAGACAGACAGACAGACAGACGGACACACAGACAAAAATTCTAAAAATTGTTGATTTGGGTTCCGTTGGTCCAATAACGACCTCTCCTCTCAGTTTTTCTTGAATATCTTCAATGTATGGCATTCTGACAGCTTTTTGAATTTTCCATAAAAGCAATTTGCAGAGCTTTCTATCTTTATATTACAGCAACGGTTCGCGCTTACACTCTAACGTTTTTACTTTAAAAAAATTATTTTTTTCATTTAGGCAAGGTTTTTCTTTATATGTATTTAAAGAAATCTACGTTTTGACCATTTTGGAAAGATTCGTGGTTTTTGCCTCAAAGTAACTCCTTCCTATCTTAACAGCGACAGCTGTTTCGATTTGTTGTCCGTACTGATGGCACATTGTTTAAATTTTTCCCAAATTATGAAATAAAATTATAAAAAAAATTAAAAATTGCTTCAAATAAATGTTTTCATACATTTAAAGCAATACGGACAATCTCCGCTTAACTCATACAAATAGACTTTGCTTTAATTCAAATTGGGCTAACAAAAATAAAATGTAGTTCATGGTATTATATTTTCACATGTCTAGGATAAGTCTATATTATTATAGATTTCACTTCCATGTTGTTTAGTTCTATGTTGTTGATTGCTGTGTAATAAAATGTATAGCGCAGTTAATTTTTTATAGGGAACGGTTCAGAAATTTGCGTTCTGGTGTTGCGAACTATGCGGAAAACTCAGTAAAGCATAAATGAAACTAAGAAATTTTGTTAACGCTATCTTTATAGATGCTTACTTTTTCTCTTAAAGTTTAAGCTTTCCTCATAGCCTGGATTCAGTACTTGTGAGTTTTGATACCAGGCCTCAGGGATTAATGGGGTTATACTAGCACCTACGGGAAGAAATTACACAAAATATAAATAGCTAATATAAAAATAAAAATCTTTAATCGTACTCGTTGTACATTTATAAAGTTATCGCCTTCAAGAAGTATTTCTGACTTCCAGGTAAAAGATTTCTTGTGCCAAGATACTTAGTTTTAAAGTATCTTGCATGGCTTAACCCCACAAAAGCCCTGGAAATCCTTGAACTCATTGAGCTGGTTAAGAAAGATTTAAATAACGACGTGCCTATCAAACTCTCAATATCTCTCGGTATGCTTGAATTAAGTGAGCGGCAAGTACACTTAATATAAAACAAATTAGTTTCACTCTTCTATTTATAGCGTTTTCTTTTCTGGCTAAAGTGTTACGCTTTTTGGACGCCGCGCAAGGATTGTTGTTCTATTCTAAAAACAGGCAACGCCTTTACGGGGTATTTCGTTCTTTTGTGAAAATTGTTGCCTGCTCGCAACGCAAAAGCGTTACATTTTTACCCTGTATAAAATGGCAGTGTATCAGTGCAACTATGTGAAACTCTCAATTCGCTCTTAAGTTCCACATATACTCTGCTAATATGAGTGAATATGGTGAGTTGAAATGTTTTTTATATGCACTATAAATGTTGAAAATTTTCTGGGGTATGAGTAACTCTATTAAGGCTTTACTATTTACTTAGGCAACAATTTATTTCAGAAAAGAAAACGCTATTAGTTTTCAATTTATTAAACTTGACGCTTCATTAGTGGCAAGCCCCGTCAAATTTCTTAGAGAAACACGTGCATTTGGAATGCACACGTTTAGCTCTACTAGTGACAAAAATTTTTAACTAAGTGCTTAATTACCGATCGAAATATCTAGCCATTAATATTATAATTATTATAAAACAAAAGCTTGTTATGATAATTCGGTTGTTTCATCAACAACTAACTTTTTAATGCCTCGCCTAAACTATTTTCTAGGTGAAATATCACTGTGCTAGTACATTTTATTGACTGAGCAAATTTATGTGTTGAGAAATCCATTGAAGTCAATTCAAAACAACTAAGGAAGTTTAAATTCGGTTGTAACCGAATATTACATGCTCAGCTGACAGCTTTGGAGACAAAATAAGGGAAAATCACCATGTAGGAAAGTGAACCTAGGGTAACCCTGGAATGTGTTTGTATGACATGGGTATCATATGAAAGGTGTTAATGAATATTTCAAAAGGGAGGGGCCTTAGTTCTATAGGTGGACGCCTTTCGAGATATCGCCATAAAGGTGGACCAGGGGTGACTCTATAATATGTTTGTACGATATGGGTATCAAACGAGTGTTAAAGAGTATTTTAAAAGGTAGTGGGCCTTAGTTCAAGATATCTATTTTACAGAGTTTTTTCTAAAGTCATATTTTTCGTCATTAAACCAATCCAAATACCATGTTTCATCCCTTTTTTCGTATTTGGTATAGAATTATGGCATTTTTTTCATTTTCGTAATTTTCGATATCGAAAAACTGGGCGTGGTCATAGTCGGATTTCGGCCATTTTTTATACCAAATAAAGTGAGTCCAGATGAGTACGTGAACTAAGTTTAGTAAAGATATATCGATTTTGCTCAAGTTATCGTGTTAGCGGCCGAGCGGAAGGACAGACGGCGACTGTATATAAAAACTGGGCGTGGCTTCAACCGATTTCGGCCATTTTCACAGAAAACAGTTATCCTCAAAAAGTCTATGCCCCTACCGAATTTCACAGGGATTGGTAATTTTTTGTTCGACTTATAGCATTAAAAGTATTCTAGATACATTAAATGAAAAAGAGCGGAGCCACGCCCATTTTGAAATTTTCTTTTATTTTTTTTATTTTGTTGCACCATATCATTACTGGAGTTGAATGTTGACATAATTTAATTATATACTGTAAAGATATTCAATTTTTTGTTAAAATTTTACTTTAAACAAAAATTTTTTTTTAAGTGGGCGTCTTCTTCATCCGATTTTGCTATTTTTATTAACCACACATATAGTAACAGGAGTAACGTTCCTGCCAAATTTCATCACGATATCTTCAACGGCTGCCAAATTACAGCTTGCAAAACTTTTAAATTACCTTCTTTTAAAAGTGGGCGTTGTCACGCCCGTTGTCCAAAATTTTGTTAATTTTATATTCTGCGTCATAAGGTCTACCCACCTACCTAGTTTCATCGCTTTATCCGTCTTTGTTAATGAAGTATCGCACTTTTTCGATTTTTCGAAATTTTCAATATCGAAAAAGTGGGCGTGGTTATAGTCCGATTTCGTTCATTTTAAATAGCGATCTGAGATGAGTGCCCAGGAACCTATGTACCAAATTTCATCAAGATACCTCAAAATTTACTCAAGTTATCGTGTTAACGGACAGACGGACGGACAGACGGACATGCCTCAATCAAATTTTTTTTTCGATACTGATGATTTTGATATATGGAAGTCTATATCTATCTCGATTCCTTTATACCTGTACAATCAACCATTATCCAATCAAAGTTGATATACTCTGTGTGCAAAGTACGCTGAATAATTTTCGACATAAACAATAAACAGACTAGACAGTCCTAACTGAGTAGAAAATATAGTAACACGCCGAACGCCTCCGCCGCAGCGGCGTTTATCGGTGGCGTATATCTCTAATGGGGACCAACCCGTCCTGAAGTACATTGCTTCAACAAATGAAATAAAAACAGCAAAGTGTTGCTCTTCAATACTGTCACACGTTGCATTTAAGTTATTTTTCTGGGCTTACCTGTGGCACCTTATAATCTAAATCCTTTGTCCATATTGTAGTGTTGGCCTTAATCGAATTTCGATCTCTGTTATTATTGACGTGATGATGATGACGCATTGAACGCACGCGAGACTAAAAAAACACAACAACAAAATTCAAAACCAATCTAGGAAGTGTTATCTCAAAGGAGTTATTATTGCAAAAATATTTTATCATCTAAAAATCAAATTTTCAAAATAAGACCATTACAGTGATTTCTTGTAATCACTGCCTTTGCGCTTATACGACTGAACTCAAATGCCCTTTTTAATGCTTAATTGATTGACGAATAAAAAAACCAAAGTTATTAAATTAAATCATTTCATGAGAAACCAATGAAGCTTAAATACCATTGCTTACTGCAGGCAATGAAAAAAAAATCAGATAAGCGTAAGCATCTTTTAAATTAACTCAATTCGAATGTCACCACAGGCAAATAGCAAACTCAATTTGAAATTCTTAGAAATAAATATCTGTTTGATAATTTTTTAAAACTTTTGTTAAGACTTGTTTGTTAGGTAAACATCTTTACCCAAGGTATGGGCAAATTCAGATTGTAAGCGTAAGCAATGCTTGGAAGTGATTTTCGATATGAGGGAATATTGAATGTAAATGTAGGCGTATTGTATCATGTTGGTATGGTGTATGGGGAATACAGAAAGTAACTTAAGTGAAGTCACGAATCATACTGTAGCATAATATGGGAACAATTTATGGGGAATAGCAGTTATGTGCGATATAAAATGGCATATAAGCAAGGAAAGGAAATGTTTGTTATGTATATATAAGTGTTATCGACGAGTTATCCATTTTTTATAAATTTGCTATCGATAACAACAGTTGTCGAAGAATTATAGATTTTTTGAGGACAAACTACAGGTTTGTTATCGAATATTTATCGATTTATTATCGAAAATATATCGATTATTTTTAAATTTTTAATACAAGTTAATAACCTTGAATATTGTAAATTGTTAGATTTATTGCGCTAAAAGGCTTCAAGATGAATAAAACTTATTTTTTTTTGTTTATATTCACTTATAATTTTTTGGTCTGGTTTGATGACTTCAGATTGAAGTTGAAATATCGACCAAATAAATTATAAATGAATATAAACAAAAAAAAATTAGTTTTATTCATATTGAAGCCTTTTAGCTCAATAAATCTAACGATTATTTTTCAAAAAAATATCGATATGTTAACGATTTGTTTTTCGAAAAGTTCTCGACTTGTTATCGGCGTGCCACCGATTTGCTATCGAAAACGTTTCAATTCGTTATCAAAAAAAATCTAGATTTGTTATCGCAAAATTATAGACTTTCAATTAAAAAGCAATTGTTAAGTTGTAAAAAGTTACTGATTTTATATCGAAAAGTTAAGCATATGTTTTCAAAAAGTTATAGATTTGTTATATATATATGGCGGCCACCGTGGTGTGATGGTAGCGTGCTCCGCCTATCACGCCGTATGCCCTGGGTTCAACTCCCGGGCAAAGCAACATCAAAATTTTAGAAATAAGATTTTTCAATTAGAAGAAAATTTTCTAAGCGGGTCGCCCCTCGGCAGTGTCTGGCAAGCGCTCCGATTGTTTTTCTGCCATGAAAAGCTCTCAGTGAAAACTCATCTGCCTTGCAGATGCCGTTCGGAGTCGGCATAAAACATGTAGGTCCCGTCCGGCCAATTTGTAGGAAAAATCAAGAGAAGCACGACGCAAATTGGAAGAGAAGCTCGGCCTTAGATCTCTTCGGAGGTTATCGCACCTTACGTTTATTTATATACATTTGTTATTAAAAGTGATAAATTTACTATCGGAGTGTAACCAATTTGGTATCTACGATTATCGACGACTTACACAATTTTTATCAAAAAGTTATCGATTTGTTATCAAAAACCTAACGAAATGTTACCGAAAATAATAGTTTCTTATCGGAGAGTTATATAATTGTTATTGGCGTGTTATAGGTTTATTAAGAACAAATTTAGCGATCAGTTAAAATGTCAATATAAAATGGCAGATATATAAAAACCGATGACTCGCGATAACAAGCCGATAGCAAACCGAAGACTCGACGTTAGTAGGTAAAATAAACAAATTAGTACAAGGTGCCGTATACTTCTGCAGAGATTTAAGCCATTCGTCTCTTTCCATTTGCGTCGTGTTCCTTTTAATTTTCCCCACAGATCGGCAGGGCGGGGCCTACCTATTTATTCCCACTACGAACGGTCTGCAAGGCAGATGAGCTTTCACTCGGATTGTTCGCGAAATCACTGCCAAGAGCGACTCCGTTTAGGAAAACCTTTTTTCTAATTGAAAAACTAGTCTCTATGGACTTGAACCAAGGATCTTCGGTATGGTAGGCTGGGAACGCTCCCACCATTCCTTGCCGGTGATGTTTATAGTTAGCTGTCGATAAAAAGCCGGTAAAAGAACAATAACTTTTCGGTTACGCTGATACAGAAAAGAAGACAAAGAAGTCTTCTCAAAAATCCCGAAGCTATTTGTTTCAACTATTTGAGATTCAGTAACCTTAAGACGACACATCGAACTTGGTGCGCTAGTTTTTTTGTTTTCTTTTAGGCTTTCATGGACTTTTCCCCCAATGGAGTAACTATGAAATTTTACAGAAAGCTGACTTCGTTGTTATTGTTTTTGTTCTATTTACGATAAAGACACTTCACGAAGATTTTGGGGTGTGTTGTCGATTTTTACGGTCCTTTTTCGGATATATATCCGGTACGTTCGGGTAACAAGCATCGTTAAGGTACTAGCCCGACCAAATCGAGAACAATTAGTTGGTCATTAAACCTTCTAGGCCATACCGCCCAATCCCTGGTTGCATGAGTAACTTGGAGTCGCAGAACGTTGCCTGCTAAATAGGCGTATGATACATTCATATTTGCAACAGGTTTCCCCTCGCAAAAGTTAAATTGACAATAGGGCTGCGAAGTTCTGACGCTATAGAGCTTTGTATTGCGTTTAGCAATCCCTGGGTTCCAAAGCTGACTTCGTGCGGATGGTTTGCGCTGAGCATTCTTACAGTACTGCATATCTAAGATATTTTTTATTTGCGCATATATAATAAGGAGTCACAGGGTGTCTTTGAATATGTAACTGCCTCGAAAATAATCTCGAAATAGGTGCGAAACAAAGCTATCGTCACGAAATACAGCGTAGTTATCACGAAGTTTATGAAAAATGTCTAAGTGGCTTTCAAATAACCAAAAATTATCATGTATAATACCAAGAATAGTACAGATGTTCTCACAAACTTCTCCGGAATCACCCATAAAACAATGGTGAAGTGATCCAAAGATAGTAATATTTTATTCAAAAACGGTTCCAAAAACAGTACTAAACTGATTAAAAAATAGTTCCGTCATGATGGCGGAAATATTATCGAAATACTCCCAATAAGGTTCCGTACTTGGTGGTAGCATGCTCACCCTACCGCAGCGAAGATCCGGTTCAATCCACGGGCAAAGCAATGACAAAAGTTAGAAACAAGTTCTTTCAACTAGGAAAACAGTTTTTTGGGCGCGGTCGCTCCGAGTGTATTTCTGCCATGAAAAGCTTCTCAGTGAAAACTGCAACTGCCTTGCACGAGCCGTTCGAAATCTGTGAAAAACATTTAGGTCCCGTGACCCAAAATTTTTAGGGCTATAGGGCTCCTAAATTAGCACAGTACAGACATACAGACATCGCAGGCCGTTTTTTCCATGACAATGAGAAGAATCATTACTGTATTTGGTTTGGTTAAATTGGCGAAGCGAATCAATTGCGAATGTATGCTTTGATGAATTGAAATAAACGAGTTTCCTTCAATAAAATTTGACAACTTAATAACTAAACTTTTAAATTTTTAAATATGTTCAAAAACTTGGACCAGGCTTAGCTAAAAGGGGTGACTCTTCAGGAGAAACCTTGCACAAAATATCTAGGATCATTCTGGAAAGTATGTTGTTATGGGAAGTTCAGCGTAGAGGAGAGAGTA
>JARSSU010022085.1:0-14743 GCA_029619165.1 Eurosta solidaginis
TTTTTCGATATCGAAAATTTCGAAAAACCGAAAAAGTGCGATAATTCATTACCAAAGACAGATAAGCGACGAAACTTGGTAGATGAGTTGAATTTATGACGCAGAATAGAAAAATTAGTAAAATTTTGGGACAATGGGCGTGGCACCGCCCACTTTTAAAAGAAGGTAATTTTAAAATTTTGCAAGCTGTAATTTGTCAGTCGTTGAAGATATCATGATGAAATTTGGCAGGGACGTTACTCCTATTACTATATGTACGCCTAATAAAAACTAGCAAAATCGGAGAAGGACCACGCCCACTTTTAAAAAAAAATTTTTTTAAAGTAAAATTTTAACAAAAAATTTAATATCTTCACAGTATATAAGTAAATTATGTCAACATTCAACTCCAGTAATGATATGGTGCAACAAAATACAAAAATAAAAGAAATTTCAAAATGGGCGTGGCTCCGCCCTTTTTCATTTAATTTGTCTAGGATACTTTTTAACGCCATAAGTCGAACAAGAATTAACCAATCCTTTTGAAATTTGGTAGGGGCATAGATTTTATGACGCTAACTCTTTTCTGTGAAATGGGCGAAATCGGTTGATGCCACGCCCAGTTTTTATACACAGTCGTCCGTCTGTCCTTCCGCATGGCCGTTAACACGATAACTTGAGCAAAAATCGTCATATCTTTAATGAACTTAGTTCACGTGCTTACTTGAACTCACTTTATCTTGGTATGAAAAATGAACGAAATCCGACTATGACCACGCCCACTTTTTCGATATCGAAAATTACGAAAAATGAAAAAAATGCCATAATTCTATACCAAATACGAAAAAGGGATGAAACATGGTAGGTAATTGGATTGTTTTATTGACGCGAAATATAACTTTAGAAAAAACTTTATAAAATGGTTTGTGACACCTACCATATTAGTAGAAGAAAATGAAAAAGTTCTGCAGGGCGAAATAAAAACCCTTAAAATCTTGGCAGGTATTACCTATATAAATAAATTAGCGGTATCCAACAGATGATGTTCTGGGTCACCCTGGTCCACATTTTGGTCGATATCTGGAAAACGCCTTCACATATACAACTACCACCACTCCCCTTTTAAAGCTCTCATTAATACCTTTAATTTGATACCCATATCGTACAAACTCATTCTAGAGTCACCCCTGGTCCACCTTTATGGCGATATCTCGAAAAGGCGTCCACCTATAGAACTAAGGCCCACTCCCTTTTAAAATACTCATTAACACCTTTCATTTGATACCCATATCGTACAAACAATTCTAGAGTCACCCCTGGTCCACCTTTATGGCGATATCTCGAAAAGCGACCACCTATAGAACGAAGGCTCACTCCCTTTTAAAAATACTCATTAACACCTTTCATTTGATACCCATATCGTACAAACAAAGTCTAGAGTCACCCCTGGTCCACCTTTATGGCGATATCTCGAAAAGGCGACCACCTATAGAACTAAGGCCCCCTCCCTTTTTAAAATACTCATTAACACCTTTCGTTTGATACCCATATTGCACAAACGAATTCTAGAGTCACCCCTGGTCCACCTTTATGGCGATATCTCGAAACGGCGTCCACCTATAGAACTAAGGATTACTCCCTTTTAAAATACTCATTAACACCTTTCTTTTGATACCCATATTGTACAAACAAATTCTAGGGTCACCCCTGCTCCACCTTTATGGCGATATCTCGAAACGGCGTCCACCTATGGAACTAAGGATTACTCCCTTTTAAAATACTCATTAACACCTTTCTTTTGGTACCCATATTGTACAAACAAATTCTAGGGTCACCCCTGGTCCACCTTTATGGCGATATCTCGAAAATGCGACCACCTATACAACAACCACCACTCCCTTTTAAAACCCTCATTAATACCTTTAATTTGATACCCATATCATACAAACACATTCTAGAGTCACCCCTGGTCCACCTTTATGGCGATATTTCGAAACGGCGTCCACCTATAGAACTAAGGCCCACTCCCTTTTAAAATACTCATTAACACCTTTCGTTTGATGCCCATATTGTACAAACAAATTCTAGGGTCACCCCTGGTCCACCTTTATGGCGATATCTCGAAACGGCGTCCACCTATGGAACTAAGGATTACTCCCTTTTAAAATACTCATTAACACCTTTCTTTGATACCCATATTGTACAAACAAATTCTAGGGTCACCCCTGTCCACCTTTATGGCGATATCTCGAAACGGCGTCCAACTATGGAACTAAGGATTACTCCCTTTTAAAATACTCATTAACACCTTTATTTGATACCCATATCGTACAAACAAATTCTAGGGTCACCCCTGGTCCACCTTTATGGCGATATCTCGAAAAGGCGACCACCTATACAAACAAACCACCACTCCCTTTTAAAACCCTCATTAACACCTTTAATTTGATACCCATATCATACAAACACATTCTAGAGTCACCCCTGGTCCACCTTTATGGCGATATTTCGAAACGGCGTCCACCTATAGACACTAAGGCCCACTCCCTTTTAAAATACTCATTAACACCTTTCGTTTGATACCCATATTGTACAAACAAATTCTAGGGTCACCCCTGGTCCACCTTTATGGCGATATCTCGAAACGGCGTCCACCTATGAAACTAAGGATTACTCCCTTTTAAAATACTCATTAACACCTTTCTTTTGATACCCATATTGTACAAACAAATTCTAGGGTCACCCCTGGTCCACCTTTATGGCGATATCTCGAAACGGCGTCCACCTATGAACTACGGATCACTCCCTTTTAAAATACTCATTAACACCTTTCATTTGATACCCATATCGTACAAACATTTCTAGGGTCACCCCTGGTCCACCTTTATGGCGATATCTCGAAACGGCGTCCACCTATGGAACTAAGGATCACTCCCTTTTAAAATACTCATTAACACCTTTCTTTTGATACCCATATCGTACAAACACATTCTAGAGTCACCCCTGGTCCACCTTTATGGCGATATTTCGAAACGGCGTCCACCTGTAGAACTAAGGCCCACTCCTTTTAAAATACTCATTAACACCTTTCTTTGATACCCATATTGTACAAACAAATTCTAGAGTCAACCCTGATCCACCTTTATGGCGATATCCCTAAATGGCGTCCACCTATAGAACTATGGCCCACTCCCTCATAAAATACTCTTTAATGCCTTTCATTTGATACACATGTCATACAAACACATTCCACGGTTTCCCTCGGTTCATTTTCCTACATGGTTATTTTCCCTTATGTTGTCACCCATAGCTCTCAACTGAGTATGTAATGTTCGGTTACACCCGAACTTAACCTTCCTTACTTGTTCTAATTTATTTACTTCTTCCTCATTGATTTACAACAACGCATGAATAATGTGTCAATTCTTTTTGATTATTGATTTCGTTCATTGAAAAAGTTAGTGTGAGGAGAAAAAAAAATTCTTAATTTTATTAGCAAAAATCTACTTTTTGCCCGTAAACTTGCAGCCGTTAGGTTGCCAAATGCTTTTAAAACAAACTACCTATATAATTACATACATAATCTGCTATCTCCGTTTGTCTTCTTGATATGGGTCTGCAGCCTAAGGTCTATTCCATGTCTTCTTGAAGTGTGTCTGCAGCCCAAGGTCTATTCCACTCTATGCCTTACGCTTCAATTCCTTGTGTTCATAACAATCTGCTATCTTCTTGATGTGTGTCTGTTTATCGGTAATTCCTCGAAATTTTTTTTTGTTATATCGCCGTAATTTTGATATTTTGTCCTGTTTCAAATTTTGCAGGATTTTTTAGAAGAAATCTGCCTATATTTCAAGCAGCAGACGAGGGAAGCTGCCTATTTAATTCAGTAGTTCTAAAGGATAATCAGGAAATGGCAGGATCGCCATGTAATATTTGGGAGCGTTTTGCTAAAGATGTTTAGCAGATTGCATTGTAAACAGCAGTTTGCCTAAGCAGAACTGGCAGGATCGCCATGTAATGTTTGCGGATAAGAGAAAATCGAAATCTAGGTTGCAGTTCCCAGTTAGCGGCACCAGATAGAATTTACTGCCAATTGAAACGGCAGCAGGTTGAATTCGGTTCTTTATTCAAAAGTTGTTTTCTTTTATACAAAATTTCTATGAGCTAAAATACTTACTTACACTAATACCTACAAACTATATATAACACACATATGCATTCAATTCAGTTCCCTGGGAACTGCATTCTAAGCATAATTAAAATTGGCTGTGGAATGTGTAACGCATGCACAAATGGATCATGTTAATAATTTGTCTACAGGTAAAGGCTTGTCGCGGGCAAGCTCTAAACAGTGGCATACCAAGGCTCAGGTTACCGTATGATGCACGGTGTACAAAATATATGTTTGTACAAATGAGTGAATGTGTCAATAGAATGTCATGCCGTACCAAAGCGAGCCAAAATATACGTATGTACAATTGTATGAATATGTATGTAAGACTCAATATTTTTCCATGGCAGAAATACACTCGCAGCGCTTGCCAAACACTGCCGAGGGGCGACCCCGCTTAGAAAAATTGTCTTCTAATTAAGAAAACTTATTTCTAAAATTTTGTTGTTGCTTTGCCCGGGGTGTGAACCCAGGGCATACGGTGTGGTAGGCGGAACACACTACCATCACACCACGGTGGCCGTCTGATGGAATTACTAGTCGGTGATCGCGAAAGAGTAAGCCGCTTTCAAAATGTAGTTCCTTTTTGAATCGATAAAAATCGCGGCTCATTTCGTCCAGTAGACGATAACTCGGCCAACCGTTCTCAACATATCGACAAATCCGTACAAATTTCTCATCACGCTCTATGATTGAACGATACAAATCATAATTTCGTTCCGATAAACACAACGATTTCGTTACTGAATGAATAATTCCTGTTAAATCTGTCTCTCCTGACACTCTGGTAGTTGGGCTCGTGAAAGGCAGCCGGCCACAAGCATTTCTTTGCCGGGATAGTAAACAAAAGCCATGCTGGGATATTTCAAAAGTGCCATGAACATTCGCTGAAGTCGCATTGCCACATCATCAATATCACGCTTGACAAATGTATCTAATGGCTTGTGATCACTTTCGACTGTGAATTCACGTCCATAAAAAAATAATGAAATCGTTGACATGCGAAGATATTTGCCAACAGCTCCTTTTCGATCTGAGCCCACTTTTGTTCGCTTTTACTCAACGCTCGCGACGCGTTATCTACTGGGTGTCCATTCTGTAGCATTGTACAACCCAATCCGTCTTTTGCAGCATCCGTTTGCACAACAACCGGTAACTTCGGATCATATATTGCCAGCACCGGTTCGGATGTTACGATCTTAACCCTCCGATAGATTGTGGCGTCTGGCCAGACGAGAAGGCTTTTTTTTCGCGAATAACTTTACTGCTACCCACCCGATCATGAAAAACTTTAGAGAATTTTTCAGTTTAGAAGCGGTTTTTATAATAATTCCGAAAACGATATTTTTTTGTTTTTATTTTATCTGTTTTTTTACTACCTTTATATTAAGTCCCTTACATGTTTGTCCCCTCATTTTCATACGAATTTTTTACCCGCGGAAAAGTCTTTGTCGATAACTTTAAGAAGAAGAAACTTTAAACAAACCGCGAGACCGCCTTGGAATTGTGATTAGGAGTGTAATGGCGACCATCTGGAGGCGGCGCCTTCCACGAGGACGGAATCCAGTAGGAGCCGAATTGATGCCGGTAAGCGAGGGTTTCGTTGGAGGCAATACGCCGTGGAGGCGGGGCCAGATCAAGGAGCTGTTTGCTAGGATTTCCCAGTTTGTGACAATTTAGCGAAAGCTGCCTATTGAGCATTTCGTTGCGCTCGTTAATGTTGAGCTCTTTGGCTTCAATATGTAGGTAGTATAGGGGTTATAAGGAGATATCCGGTGGCAGTTCTGATTGCAGCATTTTGACAGAGTTGGTGACGCGTAGCTCATGAGCAGCCGGCCAACTGCTTTGTACGTGGTTAGCAACGTTTCTTTATCTTTTCTCCATGTGTTGCTGACAAGCGTGTTGAGGATTTTGTTGCCGCTTTGTACTTTAGATACAATTTAGGTGGCATGCGCCTCGAAGGTCAGAGTATTATCGAACGTTACCCCTAAGATCTTTGGGTCACTGTGTAATGTTTGCGGATAAGAGAAAATCGAAATCTAGGTTGCAGTGCCCAGTTAGCGCCACAAATAGAATTCAATTCAATTTATTTAACACATTTGTACAAGTGAGACTATTGTCTCTTAAAGTACATCGATATTTGGATATGTGTACAATATAATAATGTGAGTATAACAATATTTTAATTAATATAAAAGAAATAACAGAAATAGACAGTGAAGATTCGAGAAAATAGCTAGAATAGTGTTTTTCGTATATCAAAAAATTCAGACAAAGCCAATTTAAAGCGCGATGCATTGGGGTCATTTTTAATAAAGGTGGGTAATGAGTTCCATACTTTGATAGTACTGACAAAGAACGTCCTTGATGATGAAAGATATTTATGGCGTGGGACGATGAGGTTACAGGTTCTGTCAGATCTACCAAAACATGAATTTCGGAATAGGCATTCTGGTTGTTTTTTATAAATTAATTTATTCAGGAAAATTAGATTGCGATAGTTTAGGAAGGTAGTAAGACTGCAATCAAGTATTTTAAACGAAAACTCTGATATGTGGTCAAATTTACGCTTCAAGTAGATATATCTTGCACAAGTGTTCAATGCAAGTTCTACCTTATTTCTAGACTTGCAGTCTATATCACCAAACACTAACCCTCCAAACGAAATGAAAGGAACTATTAGTGATCTGACTAACCTTAATTTGACATTTGGAGGAATGAAAGCAGCTGTGTACCACAATTTCCTTAACACAAAATAAATTTTTGATAAAACGTAGTTAATATGATCAACACAGTTAAAATTGGAATTTAGTTTGAACCCTAAACTACTAACGACAGACTCATACTTAATGGTAATATCCTGTAGTATAACCGATGGCAAATTCTCTACTAGTTGCGGAGAGTGCGAAATGCAAATAGCTTTTGTTTTAGACGCATTTAGATTTAAATTATTATCACTCGACCACGAAGAGATGCTTCCGAGATCCTCGTTCATCCTACAAACCAAATCTTCAGATAAGCCAATAGGGCGAGATAAATATATTTGTGCATCATCAGCATATAGATGTATTGAAACACTTTTACAGCAATGAGTAATACCGTTAATGAACATACTGAACAAAATTGGTCCAAGTATAGATCCCTGAGGCACCCCCGAGCACAGGCACTTCGTCTCAGAGCAATCACTTTTAACTACTACCTTCTGCCAACGATTTGTAACATAGTTTTCGAGCAATCTTGAAGCACTAGGAGCGAATCCAAAGTAGTGTCGTAATTTCATTAAGAGAATGGAATGATGTACTGTGTCAAAGGCTTTCGAAAAATCTAAAAGTTACATCACAGTCAAATCACCCCTATCGTAGGCAGGACGGATGTCTTTCAATTACCTTGAGTAAAGCCGTCGCACAACTATGGCTCGCTCTATAACAAGACTGGCATTCTGAGAGAAGGTTGTTCCTATTGAGGTGTTCGGTGATTTGGGCCACCACTAACTTTTTCCAGATTTTTGAAAGAGCGGGTAATATGCTTATCGGCCGAAAATCCATTGGCAAAACAGCCGATGGCTTTTTAGCAATAGGAATAACTTTTGCTATCTTCCAAGCATCGGGAAAAGTTGAAGTCGTTATCGAAAAGTTAATAATATGTGTTAACGTTAAAACAATGTTGATTGCAATAAGTTTTACAAACCTAAGGCTTATACCGTCGTCACCAACGGCATTGGACTTTATTGAGAATAGACTTCTTATGACATCATCCGATCTCCAACTCCGAAAAATTGAAATTTGTTATTAACTGGTGTGTACATCACATTTTCATTAAGTTTGAAATTTTGATTATTTATATATTTATTCGACTGTAAAAAGAAGTCATTGATGGAGTCAGGGTCCAAATCGCATTTCGAATCATTTTTACATGCAATCCCTATTGATTTGAGATTTTTCCAAAATTTCTTGGTTGGTAAATTCGTGTCGAGCTTTGTTTGAAAAAAAAGTCTTTTTGAGTTTCTTATTGTGAGTGTAGCATGATTTCTGGCCAGACGATAATTTTGCCAGTTTTCATTTGTGGGATGTTGCTTCCAAATTTTGTAAGACTTGCTACGAGCTTTGATAGCCAGCAGAACCTCTTTTGTGAACCACGGCTGTTTATTTGTTTGGGACTTTACCGCCTTTAGAGGTACATTAAAAGAAACATGAAATAACTGAGTTTTGGTTAATATCTGAAAACATCCATACGCGGTTCCAATGTAAAGAATCAACTTCGCACATAAGTTCAGAGAGATTAACTGACTTAAAATCCCTATAATAAAATTGTGTTTCGGTATTGCAATTAAAATCTATATCAAACGATATAAACAACATATCATGATCCGATATTCCCGCAACTGAGAACTGGTCAAAATAAAGTACACTGGAACGGTACGAGGTACATATCAGGTCTAGCAAGCTAAATTTTCAATTTGGTGAAAATCTAGTAGGAGATTTGTTCGCAAGGTCTAAGCCAGCGGAATAAAAATTATCCATTAATGTCATTGATCTCAAGTCATTGTTTAATAGGTCTGTGTTAAAGTTACCACAGACCAAAATATGTTCATATTTGTATATATATTCAGACAATTTTAGGAATAAATTGTCTAGCTTATGGAATTTGCTGGGATTGTACACACACACAACTAAACACTTCTTTAATGCATTACTAACTTCTATAATCAAGTACTCAACAGGATCATTTTCGTTGGATTTGAAGATAACCTGATGTCTCAGCGATGATTTACAATATATGGCAACACCCCCACCTCTTGCGCCAGTTTTCCTATCATTCCGTGCCAATGTGTAAGAGTGTAGTTTATAAAATTCATCCTCAATATCCTCTCTAAACCAAGTATCAGTCACACAAAGTATGTCAATTTTTGTATTTTGCAAAATTTGGTTCATGTAATCAAGTTTCTGTAAATTAAGACTACGTGCATTTATGTGGCAAAGCTGCAAACCTGTATGACTGTTGCTTACAAGGGTTAAAATGGTCTTGAGACATTCGTTGTCAGTACTCAGATACTCATTTTCACTGATCATTAGGATAATGCACTTAGCGCTGCGTAATGGGCTTTGGTTTGTAGAATTGAAAGTAATAAAGAAAAGAGGAATTTGCAAATGATAAACACACCTATTTGAAAAAGTAAGAGAGAAAGATAAAAAAGTAAATGTAGTAATAAACATAAATATTAATCCCATGCTTGCGTCGTTGTAGAAATTCGTCATCATTGTTTGCCTTCGCTGACAAGAGCATTTATATCTTCTCTGCTTTTCACCAGCTTCACCTCCGTTTTTCTCTGCACTCTCACGTATACTCTGCCTCTAATGCTAAAAGCAGAAGCTAATGAACCCTGGCGCTTCAGCTGGGTTGCGTGGTGCATTATCTCTCTGTTTCGCTTGGTTAAACATTCATGCACGAAGATTTTTCCATAGCCAATCTCATCAACGTCAGAGAGAATTAAGGCTCTTTTTTTGGTCTTCACAAAAGTAGATATAGCTTTAAGCAGTTGACTTCTATCGTGCGCTGAGTTAAGTTTAATTATAACAGGCACATAATCATCATTTTTTTAAATTTTTGTGTTTGATTGAGCGCATACGGAAAGATTTACTACCAATTGAAACGGCAGCAGGTTGAATTCTGTTCTTTATTCAAAAGTTGTTTTCTTTTATACAAAAATTTCTATGAGCTAAAATACTTACTTACAATAATACTTACAAACTAATTATAACACACATATGCATTCATTTCAGTTCCCTGGGAACTGCATTCTAAGCATAATTAAAATTGGCTGTGGAATGTGCAACGCAAGCATAAAAGAATCATGCCAATAATTTGTCTACAGGTAAAGGCTTGTCGCGGGCAAGCTCTAAACAGTGGAATACCAAGGCTCAGGTTACCGTATGATGCACGGTGTACAAAATATATGTTTGTACAAATAAATGAATGTGTCAATAGAATCTCATGCCGTACCAAAGCGAGCCAAAATATACGTATGTACAATTGTATGAATATGTATGTAAGAGTCAATATATTTTAAGACATTCCAAAACGGGTTGAAATATATTTTTGTACAAATGAATGAATAACTTAATGAGTGAATGCTACAGCATCCGCCTTCGAAAGAGTAGACATATATAATTTGTGCACGAATTATCTATGGCTACTCCAGTTAGGTTAATGGTTTTGAATCCATCTGTGCTTACTTTGCTTGTTGGGTGTGTGACATTTAGCTTGATTTCCAAAGAATAGTTTACATTTGTTTTTTTTTGCTCTCTTTTGTTTTGTTTTATGATTGTATTTTTCTTTTGCATACTATAGAAATTTTCTTTGTGTTTATAAAGTTAAATTACTCTTATTCTATGAGTTTAAGTCTATTTTTATGTATTACAATTTTCTTATTTTCATTAGTTTGATTTATGTCTTCTATGTTTCTATTTTCTACATTGTTTTTATAGATCATTTCTACCCCATAGGGAATTATGTAAAATTATTGTTTTCATCGATATTTACTACTCTAAAGGATCCTTTATACCTACTATCTTACTTATGCCCTGACTCTTTTTTACTAATACTAAATTTCCTAAATTTATTTCTTTATATTGTGTTTTCTCCAATCATACTAAATTTTTGTTTTTCCTTAGACTGTTTTACTAGACTGGTTTACTAATTTATTTACTTAGTCAAGTCACATACTATAGTAACTGCATATTCATTTCCATTTTCCGTTACGCGGAAGAGGGCCTATCGTATCTATTTGTACTGTTTCGAACGCTTTTGTGGGCGTTTCGGTTATAA
This sequence comes from Eurosta solidaginis, assembly GCA_029619165.1. NCBI lineage: Eukaryota > Metazoa > Arthropoda > Insecta > Diptera > Tephritidae > Eurosta > Eurosta solidaginis. Next base: position 10,976 of record JARSSU010022085.1, read on the forward strand.
TCATATGCTCTTTCAAGTTTTTAATTATTTTATTTTATTGCAATGAGCGCATTTTTTGATATATTTTCTGATATCTTTTTCATTCCTTTCCCAATAGTATTTTTATTTTATTTGTCAGGCGATTTATTCCTGGGTGGCAACCAAAAACAGGATCGTCATGAAATTTTGTGAAGAATTTCTTAAATTTTTTCAAGATTTGTCATGTGCATAACTTCTAGAGTTAATTCTATAATTAAATTTTTGAGAACTTCGGTGACCAATTTCTTTAAATGTGTCTACCCGGGTATAATAATCTTTAAATAATATTTACTACTCTAAAGGATCCTTTATACCTACTATCTAACTTATGCCTCTGCATGCCCCATGATTGAGCTCTCCTTAAAGAAAACATGTATTTCTACGTATATCCTAAATTGTCTGGCTTCTTCATAAGAAGCCATGGCCTAAAGACTACTCGACTAAGTCATGGTATCTATCTATTTTATCATCGCGCTACAACAATTAGCGACTGTTATTCATTAGTCTAATTCGCTCCACAAATTTTCTCTTCCTTTTTGCACAACGTAATAAATAAAACTTGGAAGGCATCGCCCGAAACAGATGACCTGGACTGGTCTCTGTTACTGTCACGATTCTATCTATAGCGACTGTCAAATCAATATATTGGAGCTTCTTTTCGATCGTATCGTGACGTTTTTTCATATCTCATTTTTCTACTACTCAGCACGACTGTTATTGTTTAGTCACATATGATTTTTGTATAGTTATCCGAACGCTACTCTGTCGCTCAACATTTTAATATTGTGCACGTTCCACTAGTATCTACCGAGCATCTATGTACCTTGTTAGTTCTTTTCTAAATATCAATGCCAGTGATTAATGACGTCGCGTCTACTATAGTGTTTCTTTACCTAAAGCGATATACTTCCACTCGGAAATTCACATTCTCCAGATAACGAATGCTGATTACGTCAGTTAATTCTCTGATGCCGCGATATATTCTATCGAAAATAGGCAATGTAGTAAGCGTAGCTCTGTAGGTCACTGTTTGGATCAAAAATGAGTTAACTACCGTACTACGCATTTATATGGTCTAACTGTTCATCATCCTGGTCGCATCATCATGTGACCATACTGACTATGCCCTGCCCTAATGCATTGCCGACTCAATTACGCTCTCAGAAATCACTGCTTTTATAATTATACTCCTCTAAGCTTAGTAGCATGACTCTGCTGAGCAATAAAGGCAATTGAGCAATTATGTTTTACCTTGATACTCTCGAGCCTTATAAGCTGCTCCGTACAAGCCGAGTATCACTCTGCGATCAGTTGTTATATTTCTCTTGTATTATTGCCAAATCGCCGACAGATACTATGATAGCAGACTCATTAGGGGTTATTACGCAGCTCTTTCAGAGTAGATCAAGGCATTTTTTGCACAATCCTCTAGACCCAGTCGAATTGTCCTCTCTAGCACAAATGTCTTTGTAGTTATATTCTAGTATATAATCTACAAAATTTGAGCGATAAATACTTCTGCATCAATCAATTCGCAAAATGACGCCGACGCAAACTCTCATTAGTCTCATACCGATAACGCGTTTTATGGCGTGTCGAGTAATTTTCTAACTATTTCGAATCTACTGGCCGATCTAGACTAAAAGTCTCTCTAGCTCTGTGACCGCCCATTTATGACCAAGGTAAGTTACGTCATTGGTCTGCAAAAAGTAAACACTTATCAGGCATAAGTATATTTAAATTATCTTTTTCTACAACCGCTATGCCGAAACTATCTCGTAAATTTTTACTATCATTCTATGATTTTGGCGACGCATCACCTATAACGACGATCTAAGTCGTCCATGTATAGGATTATAGCTCGTGAGGCTGCTTAACGCTGCCAACACGCTCATAATCGTCACTCATTCTTTGCGATTATGAGTCTTCTGAGACCCTACTTTTCAAGAGCCATACCGAGTAGTCTTTTCACAAACCATAAGATACCATTATCTGCTAGCTGCCTAAAGGATGAGCGATGATCTCTGTGATCTCTTACGCTGCGTGCAGATGTTCAATGCTGAGGTGAAATCCCTAGCACTGTAAATCCTTTAAGCATGCAAAAACTATTTAGCTCACTTCCTAGTCTTGATCTAGTACGATCATCATATTCTGCGGATAGAAGGCCGAATCAATGTTATATCGCGAGTTAATTAACTTAATTTTTTATTTACTGTCTGTAATCTAGACCATCTCATCTTATTTGCTTCTGTATATTCGGGAGCCGTGCATTTAGATTTTCTCAGCTGCGACTACTAAAATTGGACTATTAAATACTACTGCAGATTGGTTGTTTCACAGCGCGCGACCCGATTATGTCAGTATCTATCACTATTAATTTATTGTACGCAGTCGCGGGTTCGACAATCGAGCTCACAGGCCTATACAAGTAATTTTATTATCATCATGTAGTTCATGATATCTGCAGTCTGATGCATAAATACATATAGACAGTAGGTAGGATTAATGATAGACTTAACAGAAAAAACTCCCACGCTGCTAGATGAGCTGATATGGGAAATCGGTGATAATCTAGCAGACGGCGCCTACAGCGTGTGACCCGTCATGACATGACGAATTTAGCAGCTTCCCGAAATAGCCCGATCCACTATACAACAGAGCTTTGGCATAGTTGTCTCAAATTTTTTCTTTGATATCTAGATTCTTATTAAAAACTTATTTTGCAATATCCTGTGTAAGAAAAAGTAGTCTATCATAAAAATTCATTTAATCGATAAAAATTATTGTTATATTCATTACGCTAGCACTTGAGCTCGCATTCGATACAGCGATCCTTAAAACTCAGTCTAGCCGATATAACATACAATAAAATTGTTAGATACATCCCACGAGCAGCGGGGACGAGAAAAAGATGTCAATTAAAATCATGTACACTTATGGCTCGGCATTGCCATCAAACAAGCTCCGAATGTCAAATCCATGTATGCGGCTACAGATCGTCGCCCCGAGTGATGTCAGTGCAAACCTATCACATGCGCGCAACGCAACCAGAATAGAAGTAGGCATTAATCGTAAGACAAAACAAAAAACTCGCTGCTGCAACGTAGAGCGCTGAATTACTGCGTGGTCTATAGCAGCAGCGGCGCAACCTAAATCGCTGTGCCCGCATGCAGCGAACCTATAGAGCAGTTACACGAAATGAGCGATCTTATACAACGCAGCATTTGGCAGTCTGCCTCTAAATCTTATTCTCTCTTCTTCTGATATGCTAATTTAAAATTTTTGGTATCAATATCCTAGAAAACAGATCGTATACATAACAATAATAATGATAAATAAATTATGATTGCTCATGGCCTGTACGAGCCTCGATTCGCAACAACGCGAACATCTTAAAATCAGATAGGACCGCACTATAACACAAAAATATGATTAATACATCCCAGAGAACGGCGAAAAACAGGAACCATGACCCCCCCCCCCCTAATAACCCCTAAAAAAAACCCGCCTCCACAACTGTCAATTCAAATCAATGACACCCTATGGCAGGCAGTGTCCATCACAAACAATGGTCCAATTTATCACATCCCATTATGCCACCCCCAACAGACAAGTACGCAACTGAGAAGAATTAAACAGAGTTGGTTACGATGTAACTTTTCAGTGCAATATCACAATTGGCCACGAAACCAGAACGTAGAAGTGTAGGCATTAATGAATGACACCACCCCAAAAACGCTGGGAGCAGGG